>SJYT01025937.1:57245-93837 GCA_006410635.1 Cephalophus harveyi
TATACACATCTATTGGGGGCAGGAGGAGAAGGGGACGACCGAGGATGAGATGGCTGGATGGCATCATGGACTCGATGGACGTGAGTTTGAGTGAACTCTGGGAGATGGTGATGCACAGGGAGCTTGGTGGGCTGCCGGCTATGGGGTCGCACAGAGTCGGACACGACTGAGCGACTGAACTTAAAAGAACAATTACTTTAAGATAGAAGACAGAGCATCCCTGAGAATTAAGAGTGACTTTGATTGTCCTAACTCCTTATGCTGCACGAGCTGCTGCTGCTGCTAAGTCGCTTCAGTCGCGTCCGACTCTGTGCGACCCCATAGCTGGCAGCCCACCAGGCTCCCCCGTCCGTGGGATTTTCCAGGCAAGAGCACTGGAGTGGGGTGCCATTAATTACAGAAGCAATTAACACAGGATGATGATCATACATTTGCCTCCGAGCTTTCATTTAGTTTTGATGCTGTGCTCCCCAAATTTCTCTCTGTTCTAAGAGCTTTAGGTCCCCTTAGGCACTTTCTGTTGCTTCATTCTGCTGCTTTCCTACTGTCCATACTTGACTTTTCCCAGTCTGGGAGGAGAGTTCAAGTTCGCTGGTTATGGCTGATTCAGCCACACTTAGGATGGTCTGGGTTTAAGGTAATCTTTGCTCTTTTGAAATCCACTTTCATTTTCAACATTTTGATCTTATCCTGAGGACACAAGTCATTACAGAATCTTGAGTCAGGAAAGTAACATTATCTTGTCTGCTTGGCTTTTTAAGCTTTACTCTGACTATAATGTGGGGAATGGATTAGAAGTTAGAAATGGTGAGAGATGAGGCAGAGAGACCAGTCAGATCATCACTGTACTAGACCCGCTGAGAGATGGTACGGGGCCAAAACTAAAGTAGACTCAGCGGGTTTGAAGAGAAATGTGTGAAGACCAAAGATTTAGGAGGTAGAAGCAACAAGGGACTTCCCAGGTGGCAGAGTGGTAAAGAATACTTTTGCCAATGCAGGAGACGCAAGTTCAACTCCTGGGTTGGGAAGATGCTCTGCAATAGGAAATGGCAACCCACTCCAGCGTTCTTGCCTGGAAAATTCCATGGACAGAGGACCCTGGTGGGTTACAGTTCATGGGTGTGCAAAGAATTGGACATGACTGAGCAACTGAACATGAGAAGCAAAAGGACTGAACAATGGCATAAAACTCTGATTTATAGATATCCCTTAACCTCCAAACACTTGGCCATTTTAATGGTCATCTAAGAGGTGTTGAAAAATGCTTAAAGTCTTGATTTTTCAAAAAAATTGTCAGATGAACAGCAGCAAATACTTATTTTGTTGAGGAGAAATCTGCTAGCAATCTTAACAGTAATAGTAACATTTTCTTAAGTCAATGAATCTAATAATCTTATAAAGCTCTGTTCCTCTATTTCTAGTAGATAAGGATGCTCACACAATAAATATTTACTGAGTGCTTGGGTAACAGATTGTTCTTTAAAAAAACAAAGCAAAACAAAAACACAGAAGCAGCAGGAAACTGACAGAATTAAAAGAGAGAAGAAATATTTTCTGTAATTTATTTGGAGCTATGAAAGTTATTGAAGTATAATACTTGCCTCGAACATTTCCCAACAGCTGAAATTAATTTTTATGCCTAAGCAAGATACTGCATGGTGGTGAAACATATAAGGTTCACTGATTTTGAATATTCTATTCAAAATATCTCGAAAGAAAAAAGACTGTGCAGTCAACTTTTGAACTAGTAGAATGACTGAAGCATAAAGGAGAATAAGCAAAAGAGATGTTTCAATATTGTTTAAATATGGAATTCAATTTTCTTCCACCAAATATTCAACTTAATTTTAGGTGTTATTAATTAACCTTGCCTGTATTAATAAGCAGTTTTTAAAAGTTTCCTGCTCTCAGAGAAGCTAGCTAGAAAGAGAGTCTTAACTCTGAACTTAGAAATGTTTCCAATTACATATATCCTTATGTCAATATATAGGACATGCAACTGAACATCTAGAATATCCTTACTAGTTGAGTAATATATAATAGGAATGATATGAATAATTTATAGAGCAACATCTCATAGATATTATCCAATTGTGCTTTCATTCATTTGAATGTGATTATTTTGAAAAAGGTCTTAGTCCTTAATGTCCAACCCTTTATGTTTATTTCCATTTGTACTATCCTTTAGAAGCTATCTCTTTTAGGAAGATTTTTTTTGGTCTCTGCATTTTGTTTATGCTATACATGCCAAATAGATCTCCCAAGATGAAACTCTGAGCTCATTTGAAAGTAATTTTTGGTAGCACATGAATCAGAACTCTTATTTTCTTGTCAGCACTACTGGTATTTTATTGTTTCCATCTATAATCCAATATGCTTTTAAGTGCCAAGAACCCTAAGGCCGAACACACAAAGCACTAAGAAAATGGGAACTTCTGGCGATGACAACTTCGGCCTCTCTTTCACGGCTATTCCCTCCCCTGGGAGAGTGAAATCACTTTAAGTGCACTGTGAAACAGGGCCATGATGAGCACAGATGATTGACTGAAGTTGGTGATGTTGATTTAGGAGTCTTCGGCTTATAGGTCAGGTGTAAAACCCTTAAACCTGCTTGTCAAAGTCAGCTTGTCAAAGTCCTATGGATTTTTCCAGACTGCCTAAATGTCACTTTCTCTTTGACGGCTTCTCTGGGCAGCTCCTCTTTTGGATTATTATACCACCCTGATATATTCCTATAGCAGCACTTACCAAACTATATTGCATTTGTCCGTCTCCCTCCACTCATGGATAGAGAGAAACCATTCTCTTCCTTTTATCTCTGGACTAGAGCATTACCAAAATCAAGCTGGCTCTCAACAAGTAATAATTAAATGGACGGGCAAAGAATGACTAGTAATTCTCTCCATCTTCACAGAATAGGTTATGAAGTGTTCTCACATCGTGGTGAGGAAGACATGGAAGGAATTATCACCCATATTTTTATAAATGAGGAAACCCCAGAGATGTTATATGACTAATCCAACCTCAAAACCACTCAAAAGTTGCATACCTACTTTTCATGCCCATAAGTTGACAAGGATTTGTAAATAGAAGTAGGACAAGTATTCAGTAGGACAGATGGCAATGGCTGACAAAAGATACAGTGTCGGAGCGGTTACCTGTTATGAAAGCTCCCAAACTCTTAGCAGGTTCTCAAGAAGGTAACTTCATGCACACAAAACCGGACTTCAGGTATTTACAATAAGAATGATTTATGACAAATAAATCATTTCCCTGTATTCAAGCTACACCCACAGTGAAGCCAGGAGACAAAGAGACATAACCTGTTTGTGTATGTGATACAGATGTCTCTCTCTCAAAGTCCCACTATGAATCACAGACTCTAAAAAGAAAGAAGTTCTTAGAGGCCAGTAGTGTAATTCTGTCATTTCCTAACTAGCTAACTAGCTAGAAAGATAAATGACTTAACCTAACCACATAGCTTATTTGTGAGAGCACCAGAACATACAATTGGTTCTTCTTATCATTAATATCCTTAGCTTTTGAAAAGTATGATTGAGAGATAATATAACTAAAGCTCTTAGGAAGTCTTCTAACCAGCTGGATAATAAGACTAAACATAGGCTGTTACAGAAGAATTGTCCTTAAATAAATGTTGCAACATGAGAAAAGTACAGCAAATTTTACTCTGTGTCCATGTATTGGGGAGGTGAGGGGCACATAATATGACAAGCAGTGTTTTAGGATCCCATTCATATTAAAACAAAATCCTTTTTCATAGAGACTGACAATGTTAATTACATTTATTTACCTCTTTATTCACCCATAGACATTGATGCTATCCAAACAATTATTTGATTTCTCTTTTCCATGTGTCAATTGAAGCGTGTTTACTAGTCCCCAATCCTTGTAACAGATTTTTTATTCTTTTCAAAAATAATTCAAGTAGTTATAACCTGAGTGTGTTCCTATGTTCATGTCATATTTACAACTTCAAAGTTTTGAAAAAAAACAACTCTAACAATAGAACACGTTTTGCTACTAAAAATTAAAATATGCATGTCTATTAAGGCGCAAAGAACAAAGGCCAAACTAAGCTAATATTCTCCATAAAAAATAAGACAAATGATCATATTTATGAAAGTTTTTCATTTAGTTTCTATTACTAAAGCTGGGGTGTACTCTGGATCACATGTCCTAAATCAGCTGATGAAAGCAAATGGTTTCTACAAGTATGTTTGTAGCTTATAGGCTGTGTAAATAACACCAAAATCAAATTATTTAATGGGGCCAACACCATCAATTAAAAAAAGAGAGCCTTATTTAGCAAATAATTGTTTTGAGGATAGAAACATACCTCAAACTGCAATTAATTAGTTTGTTGACAGATCTTCCTGCTGGGCATAATTGCTAGAATTCCTTCTTTTAAAAATGGACTTGTTCAATATCAACTATTGTGCACATCTTTATGTTATGATCATAAAGATCACAGAGACTATGCTTTATTATGCCTTCACTGAATGTAAAGAAGTATTTCCACAGCATTTATACAACAAAGTTTTTGCTTTCCTCTAACATCATAACTGGCACCCTGATGTTCTACCTCCAATTAATGCTAATATTTACCATTTCCCCCAAGAGTTACAGTTTGAAGAAGGAGAGCCCACATTCTTAAAGAAACTTTAGGAATTCCAGGCCATTTATATCGTCCAATTTAGAATCAATTTCTCATCTAGACTATGAAAGAAACTAGTTCATCAGTCACATTGAGTAAAAGGATTTTAGATGTTAATTTTTAAGCTAGGTCAAATTATATATTATGCTGTTTAAAGAATCAGGGTCATTTGAGTATTAACTCATTCATTTTCTATAAAATTTCAGCAGGAAAATTCCCATGTGTGCCTAAAGTTGAAGATAATTCATTTAGGTTCCCATTTAGGTAAGCCAGCCAACAATTTTTATCCATGTCACAGGTATAAAATATCTGTCAATTCCTGTTAAAGGGCTATAACATGAAATCAATGTTGCCAGAGGTACATAAAATAAAATTCTTATGGAAGAAACCACTTAAAAACCAAAGCAACAAGCCTTGCAAGACTTTAAGACATATTACTCACCAGGAACAAAGTTCGAAAGTTGTTGAGATCACCAAAGAATTCTTCTATGCTCACAGTCTTAGAGTCAAAAATAAAGTATTCTCCAAGATTCTCATAGAGCTTTACCATGTTGTTGTGCATGGTGAAGAGTTTTTCATACTGGTCTCTGGCACTCTTCGCAAAGCTGTAGCTTTCTGTTAAGGAACATGATCCACATAGTACCTTGAAGGCAATCATTAGATGTTAAGATTGAATTATACCATCATTTCTGTAAATACTTCTGCATTACTTTGCTAAGGTTACCAGGACAAAACACCACAGACTGAGTAACTTAACAGAAATGCATTTTCTCATCGTTTAACAGGAGAGCAATCCAATATTAAGCTGTCAGCGAATCTGTTCTCTTCTGTGGCTTCTCTCCTTGGCGTGCAGATGACGGCCTTCTTTCTGTGTTCTTACCTGGTGGTCCCTCTGTCCCTGTTGTATGTGTCCTAATCTCTTCTTAACAGGACGCTAGTTACATTGTATTAGGGCCCACCCTAAGGACCTCATTTTAACTTACTTACCTCTCTAAATGTCCTATTTCCAAATACAGTCACATTTGGAAGTTTTGAGGGTAAGGGCTTCAACACATGAATTTGGAGTGGGTGGGGCACAATTCAGGCCATAACAACTTGCTGGAGCCATCACATCGCTTAGTGTGCTTTGAAAATCCATAAATGAGGCAGAACTGTTTAAGGTACAACCACGAACGTGTTTGCCAAGTGAAAGCACAGAAGTACAACAGAAAACTGCCTCATGTCTTTTTATGAGCTAGATAAGGGAAAAGGAAATAGCAACAGAAAGCTAGGGGCAAAGTATGCATTTTCTGTGTTAAATAAATACACATTCTATATAGGTAAAGACGTTACAGTGAATTCTGTATATAGGTTATGTATCTGTATGTGTGCATATATACATATACATATATCCCATATGAGGAGGGGGAAGGAAAGGGAGAGAAAGATGGGAGGAGAGGAAGAACTATGGAGAGAAAGGGAGAAGAAGGGAGGGGAGAGAGACATTCTACTGTATCTCTAGAACCTTAATCACCCAAATGGCTTTTTAGAACCCAAAATGCTGCTTGTGGAGCCTGAGCCCAGGGCCCTGAGGATTACAATTCTAATGTTCCCAGATGTTGCCGCGACTGCCAGGAGTGTATAAACCAGTAGGACCACATGAGACCTTCCCAAGATAGACCCCTTACCCCTGTTCTCTGCTTCAGCTCCTCTCTGAAGCACCTAGATAATAGTATCTGTTGCACGTTTCCTAAGTTGTTTTACAAATGCTAAAACCCCCCACCAAATGGAAGATATTTAACTACTTGATGACCTTATGCACTTAGCCCCCAGGTCTACTGGTGCCTAAGGACTGGTGACAGTAACCCTTGTGATACCGCCCTGTTACCTCACCATCAACCAACCAACCGAGAGAACAGTACATGAGCTGACCACACACCCTGAGACACCCCCCCCCCCCAAATCAGGCCTTTAAAAACGCTTTGCTAAAAAATCCTCAGGGAGTTTGGGGGTGTTAAGCACAAGCCACCCAGACCCTTTCTCCTTGCCTGGCGCCTATAATATTAATAGATGCTACGTGTCCTTCACCATAACCTGGTGCCAGTAGATTGGCTTTACTGCGTGCAGGCAAGTGGACCCAAATCTGGTTCAGTAATACCAGGACTACACTTACAGTAGTATATTTCAGAAGAGTATTTGTTTTAAAATTAATTATATCACTGCTTTAAAACTTTTTATCATAAAAGTCATAACAGCAACCACTACCACCAAAGCATAAAAGGAACCAGATATGTAAATGGGTCCACCATCGAAAAAGCAAGAGAGTTCCAGAGAAACATCTATGCCAAAGCCTGTGACTGTGTGGCTCAAAACAAACTGTGGAAAATTCTGAAAGAGATGGGAATACCAGACCACCTGACCTGCCTCTTGAAGTACTTTGGCCACCTCATGCGAAGAGTTGACTCATTGGAAAAGACTCTGATGCTGGGAGGGATTGGGGGCAGGAGGAGAAGGGGACGACAGAGGATGAGATGGCTGGATGGCATCACTGACTCGATGGACATGAGTCTGAGTGAACTCCGGGAATTGGTGGTGGACAGGGAGGCCTAGCGTGCTGCGATTCATGGGGTCCCAATGAGTTGGACACGACTGAGCGACTGAACTGAACTGAACTGAAATGTCAACAATGTTTCTATATTTATAGAAAGCAATTATCAACTTTATTCCTGATTATAGAAGATATATAGAAAATCACCTCTTTAGGTGACTTAGAAATATAAAAACAAAAGTAAACTAAAATTTCTAACAAATAAGTGTTGTGAACATTTTAGAGCATTTCCTTATGGTCTTTCTTCTATGGCTAAAAGCTTTTGAATGTTAATTGATAAGGATGCTTCAGAGAAAGGTAAGTGGACTAACCACGAAAAATACAAAGGAAACCAAATATACCTTTCACAATTAAAGTTAAGCCTATTAAAAATCAATAATCATCACAGCAGCAAAATGTCTTAAAATGCAAAGGTATTAGACTGCGTGATATGTGTGCTAAGTCGCTTCAGTTGTGTCCAACTCTGCAGCCCCATGACTATTGCCCACCAGGCGGCTCTGTCCATGGGATTCTCCAGGGAGGAATACTGGAGTGGGCTGCCATGCCCTCCTGCATGGGATGTTCCTGATCCAGGAATCAGACCCACATCTCTTACATCCTATGTGGGCAGGCAGGTTCTTTACCACTAGTGCCACCTGGGAAGCCCATTACTAGGACTTGTTAGAAAAGAATAACAGTACAGCTTTGGGTGTGCTATTTTAAGATCACTACAGGGTCTGGAAAAGACCCTGATGCTGGCAAAGACAGAAGGCAAGAGGAAAAGGAGACGACAGGGGATGAGATGGTTGGATGGCATTACCAACTCAATGGACCTGAGTTTGAGCAAGCTCTGAGAGATGGTGAAGGACAGGGAAGCCTGGTGTGCTACAGTCCACGGGGTTGCAAAGAGTCAGACACGACTGAGCAACTGAGCAACAACAGCAACAGGGTCGGGAAGATCCCCTGCAGGAGAACATGGCCACGCACTCCAGCGTTTTTGCTTAGAGAATCCCATGGGCAGAGGAGCCTGGTAGGCTATAGTCATCGTGACGCAAGAGTTGGACATGACTGAAGCGACCTAGTATGCATACATTCATGCATGCGTGCACAGTGTATTCACATTTTGTGACAGTATTATTTTATCAGGTACTGATAACTGTGTCTCTTTGAAATGCTAGATTTTATAAAATTTTCTGAATTCTTCAGTGTGTTTTATTACAACCTGGGGCCAAATTTATTTTCCATGGGAACACAGCTCTAGTTTCACAATGGAAGTCAGTAGGGAAATCAGACTATTTCTGGAAAATTACTTTGCAGCTGACATTTATGGGATGTAGCAGGATTTTAAAAGTGAAATGCCCCCCTTCCTAGGTTCCTTCTTATGCTACTTAAATTTTAGCATTCATATTAGCTACACATCAACCTCTTCCTTGCTAAGGAGTCATGTTAAATATTTCAATCCTCAAGTCCATTCTGCTGTCAATAGACCTGGAAGAATTAATGCATTTCTGACTTACTCTCCTTTCTTTTTACCAACAAAAGGGTTGCATGTAATGCTACCTGATTTTCCCTCTGAGAATATCATATTTGTTTGATTTTTAAGAGAGTGTTGGAACATCCTGTTTGAGAGCTGCAGAAATAAGACAGTTCTCTTTATTCCTTGCCACAGAATGAAAGTGAAATTTTTGTTCTCTAGTCTCTCTTGCCTAAATAAAACAGACTCATGCCAGACTTGGTAAGAACACACGCTTTGCAAAAGTCACTTACTTACATCCTATTTGCAGCAAGGTACTAAACCATGTGTACTTCAGAAGGCTCAACATCTGTACAACATGGAGAAAAAGCTAAAGACTTAAAAAAAGGCAAAAAACTATACATTTCCCATTTATCATAACACAGTTTTCCGCCAGCTAAAATATGCCCATGTGGTGATACACAATTTCACAAATTTGTTCTCCTAGAAGAAAAACTGATTTCAGAAATTCTGTCTGTATACCAAAGTGAGAAAATTTGAAAAATTCTGGGAAAGCTGCAGCTTAGAATTAATAACTGGAGAGCAGCCCAATCTCCAAGCCTTCACTTCTCTTCATAGTGATTACTTTATAAAAGGGATGGAGGGCATGAGTCAGTACTGAAATCTTTCACAATCACAACCCTGTCACCAAATCCTACTTGGAATTCTATAGATGAAAAAGAACTAGACACCATCATTTCTTTCCACTTCTTTATTTTCAGTCATTTTTAAAATTTTCTTTTTCTGAGCAGCTACTAGATACAAGATACTGGTTAGTATTCTGCTAAGCACTGTGCTCCATACAATGATCATTAAAACGTAATCCAGACCCCAAAGCAGTTTATAATCTAACATTACAAACAATTCTACTTATTAATTTGCATTTGTTGCTATTTACAATACACTATGTTCCACATCCTTCAAACCACCTTATCAAAAAGGCAGAGAAATACCACTGTTTCAATTTTTAGAGTTGTGAAAAGTAGATAAAAGGCACTCATTTTATCAACAAACTGTAAACATAATAAATTACATTCCCCGCCCCCCCCCAAAAAAGGCACTCATCCATCTAAGGTTAGGATGCAGTGTATACCATCTCAAAAATGTCTCCTTGGCATAGATTGTTTTGATCTGATTGAGAAAGAGCAGACAGAGGAAAAGCTCTGAAAAGAGTAAAAGTTATCCTTTTGAAAGGGAAATTTCCACTTATAAAGGAAATCTCCACTGGTTAAGGATGTGTTCCTCTGTGGACCAGGAAGAGAAAGTGAAAGTGAAAGTCACTCAGCATGTCCAACCCTTTGTGACCCCATGGACTATACAGTCCATGGAATTATCTAGGCTAGAATACTGGAGTGGGTAGCCATTCCCTTCTCCAGGGGATCTTCCCAACCCAGGGACTGAACCCAGGTCTCCCGCATTGCAGGTGGATTCTTTACCAGCTGAGCTACCAGGAAGAGACGGATGACTCTAAATCACCAGAGGATCAAGGATATCAAGAGTATCACTGGTCAAGTTGCCTTTAGCTGAAGGTGGTTATTTAAGCTGGTGACTTAGGCTACTTTGGGGAGTTTCTCATTTTTTTCTGCGCATCTGCTATATACACATGAGGTATACATGTTTATTAACTTCTATCTAGTTTTCTCTTGTTAGTCTGTCTTTATTACAGAGCGACCAGGGGGTGGGTCCTGTCAGTTGCTCAGAAGGGTAGAGAAAAAATTATTTTTCCTCCCCTAGAGTACACATCATGATAATCCCTTGCATAATACTAGTTTAATATTCTTTTCATATGACAGAAATGTATTATTTATAATGACAATGACCACGTTGCCAAATTTAACATTCACCCCTCTGTCCTCCTTTTGATGTCTCACCCGCATGAAACATTTAGCCTGTTTTCCTAGTTTCTATGACACACACCCTCATGCTGGAAATATTTTTCTCTTATCTCCTCTCCTTCTCTGACAACTTCCATAAAATGTTAGAGGACCCTGAGGGCTTGGTCCTGAGTCCTCTGGCTGTAGTCTACCTAACTGACCTCAGCAATCCTCATGACTTGAAATACCATCTACACTGATGACTCCCAAATTATACTTGTAGCCCCAGTCTCTCCTCTGAGATACTTCTATAATCAACTGCCTGCTCGTCATCTCTACCTTTTATTTTTCATGGCCTCTATTGGTGTCTCAAATGTAAATCCTCTCCTGAAAAGCCTCTGTTGTTTCCCATGATACTTGTAACAAAATCCAATTTCATTCTCAAGCTTTATGAGGTTCTACATGGTCTGGTTTTTACCCACCTCTGCAACCTAATCTCATCTCATTCTCCCTCTTAAGCAATACGGCCAGACTCATGAACCTTCTTTCTCTTCCTTGTGCTTAGCAAGTTCCATACCCAACCCAGGGCCTTTGCACTTGCTCCTCTTTCTGCTCAGAATGTTTCTTTTTCACCAGGTCATTCAACTTCAGCTCAATCATCACCTCCTCAGAGATGCTTTTCCCAACCTTCCAACAGGAAATGTCCACTCTCATCACTATTACTTTGGCCTATTTTATTTCATTCTGAGTCAAAGCTTATCACTATGTGATATTATCATTTTTATTTATTTACCTGTTCATCGCCAATTTTCCTCACTTAAAAATATAGCTGAAGAGAGTAGACCATGTCTGTCTTGCTGACCACTGCTTCTCTGGAAACAGCTCTTTTCTCTTTGCCCATTTCTGTTCCCCTCTAAAAGAACCTAACTACAGGAGTGAGATCACTAGGTAATTTAACCGAACTCCTAATTCATGCTCTCCTGAATGCACACCACATCTTGCCTAACCTGTTGGTTCTTTTCCTAGAGAAAAAGAAGTGAGAATGAAGAATTACGTAGTTATAGAAGGACTAGCTCCCTACCCTCAACTGTTCCATTAGTTATCCTGCTGGCAGATCATGCAGGCAGGACACCACCTGAAGAGAGACTCAACCAGTCTGCACACAATGGACAATGGCGCAGAATCCAACTGCCTGCCTTGATTATCCACTGAGATTCTTCCTCCTTTTCCCCTTTTAAAACTGTCATGGGCATATATACACTACCACGTATAAAACAGATAGCTAGTGGGAACTGGCTATATGACACAAAGAGCTCAGGCTGGTGCTCTTTGACATCCTAGAGGGGAGGGGAAAGAGGTTCAACAGGGAGACTATATATATATACACACATACATATGGCTGAATGCTGAGCAATTGATGATTTCAAACTGTGGTGCTAGAGAAGATTCTTGAGAGTCCCTTGGACAGCCTTTGGACCAGAGAAGTCCTAGCCCCTTTTCTTCTTACCTCTCTCCTCCTTACCTTCTCATTTAACCCAAGAGCATACAGATAATTCCTTGGACTGCCAGGGGATGAAAGCAATTAATCCTAAAGGAAAAAACCCTGAATATTCATTGGAAGGACTGGTGCTGAAGAAGAAGCTTCAATATTTTTGGCCACTGCTGTTGAAGTCAGATGTCAAAAGCCGAATCACTGGAGAAGACCCTGACGCTGGGAAAGATTGAGGGCAAGAGGAGACGGGGGAGACAGAGGATGAGATGGTTGGATGGCATCACTGACTCAATTCATGGACGTGATTTTGAGCAAATTCAGGGAGACAGTGAAGGACAGGTAAATCTGGCGTGCTGCAGTTTATGGAGTCACGAAGAGTCAGGCACAACTTATCAACTGAAACACAACGAGTGATTCAGGCTTCCCAGGTGGTGCAGTGGTAAAGAATCAGCCTGCCAATGTAGGAGAGGCAAGAGAGAAAAGTTTGTTACCTGGGCCAGGAAGATGCCCTGGAGTAGGAAATGGCAACCCGCTACCATATTCTTGCCTGGAAAGCCCCATGGACAGAGGAGTCTGGCAGGCTCGTGTCCATGTCAAAAAGACTCAGATGTGACTGAACACACAGTACAGCATGGCTGATTCAGGTAATCGTACAGCAGAGACCAACACAACAATGTAAGGCAATTATCTTCCAATTAAAAAACACAACTGTCACTGCCAAGGTGAATCTTGGGAGATGGTCCTGGGACATGAGTCCACCTTCTTCCCAGAGTGCCTGCTTTTCTGAGTAAAGCACCTCTCTTTTCTATTGACATTTGCCTCGTGATTATTGAGTTTGGAGTGGCGAACAGCCAAACCTTAAGTTTGGTAACATCACCAGCCCTTAAAATGGTGTTTGACACATAGCAGAAATAGTAGCAGTGACAGAATAACTAAAATCAATAACAATAATAAAAAAGATAATTATAACTAATCTTTTCTTAAAAAATATACTCTGTGGGAATCATTGTGAACACTTCCCATCAGTTCAGTTCAGTGGCTCAGTCATGTCTAACTCTTTGCGACCCCATGGACTGCAGCACGCCAGGCCTCCCTGTCCATCACCAACTTCTGGAGCTTGCTCAAACTCATGTCCATCGAGTTGGTGATGCCATCCAACCACCTCATCCTCTGTTGTCCCCTTCTCCTGCCTTTAGTCTTTTCCAGATTCAGGGTCTTTTCCAATGAGTCAGTTCTTCACATTAAACCGAAGTGTTGGAGTTTCAGCTATAGCGTCAGTCCATCCAATGAATATTCAGTACTGATTTCCTTTAGGATGGACTGGTTGGATCTCCTTGCAGCCCAAGGGACTCTCAAGAGTCTTCTCCAACACCACAGTTCAAAAGCATCAATTCTTCGGTGCTCAGCTTTCTTTATAGTTCAACTCTCACATCCATACATGGCTACTGGAAAAACCACAACTTTGACTGGACAGACTTTTGTTGGCAGGGTAATGTCTCTGCTTTTTAATATGCTGTCTAGGTTGGTCATAGCTTTTCTTCCAAGGAGCAAGGGTCTTTTAATTTCATGGCTGCAATCACCATCTGCAGTGATTTTGGAGCCCAAGAAAATAAAGTCAGCCACTGTTTCCATTGTTTCCCCATCTACTTGCCATGAAGTGATGGAACCAGATGTCATGATCTTAATTTTCTGAATGCTGAATTTTAAGCCAACTTTTTCACTCTCTTCTTTCACTTTCATCAAGAATCTTTAGTTCTTTGCTTTCTGCCATAAGGATGGTGTCATCTGCATATCTGAAGTGAAGTGAAGTGAAGTCACTCAGTCGTGTCCGACTCTTTGCGACCCCGTGGACTGTAGCCCACCGGGCTCCTCCGTCCACGGGATTCACCAGGCAAGAATACTGGAGTGGGTTGCCATTTCCTTCTCCAGGGGATCTTTCCAACCCAGGGATTGAACCCAGGTCTCCCACATTGCAGGCAGATGCTTTAACCTCTGAGCTGAGGTTATTGATATTTCTCCTGGCAATCTTGATTCCAGCTTGTGCTTCATCCAGTCTGGCATTTCTCATGAAGTACTCTGTATTTAAGTTAAATGAGCAGGGTGACAATATGCAGCCTTGATGCATTCCTTTCCCAATTTGGAACCAAGCTGTTGTTCCATGTCCAGTTCTAACTGTTGCTTCTTGACCTGCATACAGATTTCTCAGGAGGCAGGTCAGGTGGTCTGGTATTCCCATCTCTGTCAGAATTTTCCACAGTTTATTGTGATCCACACAGTCAAAAGCTTTGGCATAGTCAATAAAGCAGAAGTAGATGTTTTTCTGGAACTCTCTTGCTTTTTTGATGATCCAATGGATGTTGGCAATTTGAACTCTGGTTCCTCTGCCTTTTTTAAAATCCATCTTGAGCATCTGGAATTTCACAGTTCACGTACTCTTGAAGCCAGTCTTGGAGAATTTTGAGCATTACTTTGCTAGTGTGTGAGATGAATGCAATTCTGTGGTAGTTTGAACATTCTTTGGCATTGTCTTTCTTTGGGATTGGAATGAAAACTGACCTTTTCCAGTCCTGTGGCCACTGCTGAGTTTTCCAAATTTGCTGGCATATTGAGTGCAACACTTTCACAGCGTCATCTTTTAGGATTTGAAATAGCTCAACTGGAATTCTATCACCTCCACTAGTTTTGTTCAAAGTGATGCTGCCTAAGGCCCTCTTGACTTCACATTCCAGGATGTCTGGCTCTAGGTGAGTGTTCACACCATCGTGGTTATCTGGGTCATGAAGATCTTTTTTGTACAGTTCTTCTGTGTATTTTTGCCACCTCTTCTTAATATCTTCTGCTTCTGTTAGGACCATACCATTTCTGTTCTTTATTGAGCCCATCTTTGCATGATATGTTACCTTGGTATCTCTGATTTTCTTGAAGAGATCTTTAGTCTTTCCCAATCTATTCTTCTCCTCTATTTCTTTTCAGTGATTGCTGAGCAAGGCTTTCTTATCTCTCCTTGCTATTCTTTGGAACTCTGCATTCAAATGGGTATATCTCTCCTTTTTTCCGTGGCCTTTTGCTTCTCCTCTTTTCACAGCTATTTGCAAGGCCTCCTGAGACAATCATTTTGCCTTTTTGCATTTCTTTTTCTTTGGGATGGTCTTGATCACTGCCTCCTCTACAATATCACGAACCTCCATCCATAGTTCTTCAGGCACTCTATCAGATCTAATTCCTTGAATCTATTTGTCACTTCTACTGTATAATTATAATGGATTTGATTTAGGTCATATCTGAATGGTCTAGTGGTTTTCCCTACTTCTTCAATTTAAGTCTGAATTTGTCAATAAGGAGTTCATGATCTGAGCCACAGTCAGCTCTCAGTCTTGTTTTTGCTGACTGTATAGAACTTATCCATCTTTGGCTGCAAAGAATATAATCAATCTGACTTCTTCCCTGATAGCTCAGTTGGTAAGGAATCTGCCTGCGGTGCAGGAGACCCCAATTTGATTCCTGGGTCGGGAAGATCTGCTGGAGAAGGGATAGTCTACCCAATCCATTGTTCTTGGGCTTCCATGTGGACCAGCTGATAAAGAATCTGCCTGCAATGCTGGAGACCATGGTTCAATCCCTGGGTTGAGAAGATCCCCTAGAGAAAGGAAAGGCTACCCCACTCTAGTATTCTCACCTGGAGAATTACATGGACTGTATAGTATGCGGTTGCAAAGAGTCAGACACAACTAAGTGACTTTCATACTTTCTCGGATTCATGAGATTTCATGCATTCCTCATAACTGCTTTCTGAATTAAGAATTTACTCCATGTTATACAGCTGGTAAGTCACAGTAATGAGAATAAACTAAGAATGGATCCATAACTCATATTCTTAACTGCTATGCCATACCATTTCTCAAGAAATATTTGATGAAAGTGTAAAGTCTCATTATAATACCAAATTGGAAGAAGAGCCATGGAGTTGATTTGAGTACTTAGGAAACTAAAATCCTTCTTGTAAATCTTAAGATAAAACAATAATAAACCTTATTTATAGAGAATACTTTAATAGTAGTATTTTTGAAGACTTGATAAAAAAAACTTAATCTCATCTATTTTTATCAATCTTGACATTTAAATTCATTTTTGAAGGTAGGCTTCAAGCTAGATGTCAATCTACAGATAAATGGATAAAGAAGATGTGGTACACATATACAATCACATATTACTCAGCCATAAAACAGAAGGAATTTGAGGCAGTCCTAGTGAGGTGAATGAACCTAGAGACTATTATACTGAGTGAAATAAGTGAGAAAAAGAGAAAAACCAATATCATGTATTAATGCATATATATGAAATCTAGAAAACTGGTATTGATGAACCTATTTGTGGTGAAGGAATGGGGACACAGATATAGAGAATAGATTTGTGGACACAGTGGGAGAAGGAGAGGGAGGGAGAAGTGGAGAAAGTAGCATTGACATATACACATTATAATGTGTAAACTACAGACAGCTGGCAAGAAGATGCTGTGAAACACAGGGAGCCCAGCCTGGCGCTCTGTGATGACCTAGAGGGGTGGGATGAGGCGAAGGGAGGGAGGCTCAGGAGGGAGGGGAGATATATATATATATATATAATTATGGCTGATTCATGTTGCTGTACAGCAGAAACTAATACAACATTGTAAAAAAATTTTCCTCCAATTAAAAAATTTAAAATTGAATATTATTTTAAAAAGGTAGGCTTCAATCATTTTGATTGTATTTTCAAGCTATATATAATAGGGAATATGTTATTTATCAGTAGAATGATGGCCTGCTTAAGCTCTTTGTATATTTAGACCTAGATGTGGCCCTGGTAGATACTCAAATAGACAAAATTTTAACTTGGGCTTTTTATTTATCTTCTACATTACAGAATGGAAATTGAGAATATGTTTTAAGGGAAATAATCCTTAAAAGTTATCTTATGGGATGCCTAGTAGAGAAATAATTTATTAGAAGATGTATTTTATGAAAGGATATTTGGTGGCTCATGGGTTTTCATCCTAGATAGTGAAAGCCAACTTCTTATCATAGATATACAAGGCATCCTTATAGCTACCTGTAGATTTCTGTTCTATTTACAGTACAAAGTGAGTATAACGGGATTGTACCTACAGACAAGGGAGATAGAGCAGAGATTTGAACTGAGCTGCTGTTCCCCATTTGGGAATATTTAAGCTTGACTATAGGAGAAGGCAATGGCACCCCACTCCAGTACTCTTGCCTGGAAAATCCCATGGACAGAGGAGCCTGGTGGGCTGCAGTCCATGGGGTTGCGAAGAGTCGGACGCGACCGAGCGACTTCACTTTCCCTTTTCACTTTCATGCACTGGAGAAGGGAACGGCGACCCACTCCAGTGTTCTTGCCTGGAGAATCCCAGGGACAGTGGAGCCCGGTGGACTGCCGTCTGTGGGGTCGCACAGAGTCGGACACGACTGAAGCGACTTAGCAGCAGAAGTAGCAGCAAGCTTGACTATAAGAGAGACTTTAGAAAATATGTTGTAGACGCTTGTAATGGACATCTCTGGGCCAGGCAGCCTACCCTTAGCTGGGTTGTGACAGCATGGGATGAGAAGCCATGTTTCGGGTGAAACAGAAAGGCCAGTTTGGGGCACACTGTGTAAGTAACACTAGAAGCTCTTCTGATGCCTTTTCTTGAGGAACTATTGAAAAGAATGGTGAGAGATGGAGGAAAAGACCATTTGCTCCTGAAAGCCCAGATTTCCGGGCCTTTGGTACCATAGGAGATGGTGATGATAGCTGTATTAGTATCAGAGAAAAAGGCACTTTGCCGAAGATGATTAGACTATTCTGGGATCAACATGTAGAGTGACCTCTTCCCATTCGCTTAAGCAAATTTGGGAGTCCTTAAAATATTGAGAGAGAAGAACCCTGGGAAAACAATGGACTTTCCAAGATAAACTTCAAAGGTAGAGATAATTCACAGTACTGTAATATTTCAAAGATAGAGATAATTCATAATGCCCCGGTGGCTCAGCTGGTAAAGAATCCACCTGCAATGCAGGAGACCCAGGTCCGATGCCTGGGTTGGGAAGATCCCCTGGAGAAGGGAAAGGCTGCCCACTCCAGGATTCTGGCCTGGAGAATTCTGTGGACTGTATAGACCATGGGGTTGCAAAGAGTTGGACACAACTGAGCGACTTTCACTTCACTTCACTTCACAGTAATTTATATACTAAAAGAAACATAATCTTAAAGTGGTAAAGCGGCATATCAAATGCATTACAAACTTATCAAATGTAAGGGGGAAAAGCAATTTAGAGAAGTTTTCCTTTTACTAGCTGACTTTTAAATTCCTTGTTCTACAAAGAAAAGCATTTCTGATTTTTCCAGGTTAGAAGTTTTTCAAGACAACTGTGAACTAAAATTACATCATTTTCTAAGAGAAGTGTTTTTGCAGGTTTACAAACTAAAATGTGGTCAGCATTTTAAAAAGCTAAGAGACAAAATGTTAACTTTTTAAATGCAACATTAATTTTAAACCATTTGATCTCAGTCATGAATCTGGAAAAGTAAAGTATTTTTATATTGACTTATTTTAAAATTTGACATAAGGAAGCAGTCTTCACACAGTTACTTGGGTATTACACACTATATGAAAGTGAAAGTGAAGTCGCTCAGTCGTGTCCGACTCTTTGCGACCCCATGGACTGTAGCCTACCAGGCTCCTCCCTCCATGGGATTCTCCAGGCAAGAGTACTGGAGTGGGTTGCCATTTCCTTCTCCTTACACACTATATAGAATTGTCTAAAGCTAGAATTATAAAAAATCTATGCTTTTGTGTGACTACATATACAGATTTATATATTAGATTCCTCACTAACATAGTATTAGTATGGACCTAAAATTCAACTTAAAATAACTATAATTCACCCACAGGCATGTATTCAAATAGGAAGTGAATTATTGTATATACGTTTATATACATTATATATGAGCGATAGTCACTCGGTCATGTCCGACTCTTTGTGCCCCCATGGACTGTAGCATGCCAGGCTCCTCTGTCCATGGAATTCTCCATGCAAGAATATTGGAGTGAGTTGCCATTTCCTTCTCCAAGGTATATTATATATATTATATATAGTTTTTAACCATTTTCAGTAGCTATAACTCTACTGATTGAACGCAGGTGCTGTAACCCTTACCTTCTAAATGCCACAATAGCTGATGGGGTTCAGGACACTACCCCACAATATGGCACTGTGGCATATTGAATACTTTAAGCTGAAGGAATTTGAGAAAATAGAAATAGAAAGGTCAGTGAGTTTCCCCTTGCTCTTCTCCTGTGAAAAAGGTCAGAAAATCCCCACATAAGAGGTATCTTGCCTATATCCTAAAGAAAGGAACGATTTTATCTCCAAGATGGAGGAATGACACCAAGAAGAATCTGAATGAATAGACCTTAGTCCCCCCAGTTTCCTATGATTCATTTTCTTTGCCCTATCATATCTTTCCATGACTTTCCACTCTTTATCAGAGCCAGCATAAAACCTCTCAGGTTTAACCATTTCTTTGGGTCGCCTTTTACTAATGAAAGTTTCCATGCATGCCATGTAAAATTTACATTCAATAATTTATATGCTTTTTTCATGTTAATCTGTCTTTGTCAATCTTAATTTTCACACTCAGCTAGGTAGGGACTTTATGAGGGTCAGGGTAAACTGTTACATTGCTGCATCAAATACTAGGCAGAGAGAACTGCCATTTTACTTAATTTTGATGTGGAGAGTAATTGTTAATACGTAAGACTTGTTCCATTAGAACTGGAATAAGCATTAGCAGAACACTGGGGATGAAGGAGTTTATGTACCTCATTGTGACCTGAGTCATATCAGTTCTTACAATTTCCATCTTCATAGGCAGTACATTACTTATGATTTTAATAAAAAACTTGAAAATCTGAAATACCATTACATCTGGATGGTTGAGAACATGAAAAAATCAATTTGAGATCCACTTAACCTTCAAAAAGCTTTAGTTAGCAACATAGCATAATTATCTGTTTAAATGAAAGGAAGTCACAAATATAAAATCTATTAAAAAGTATAGACAGCATTTTATCTTTCCATAATATATCAAAAAGATGTCTCTAAATGCTAAAAACCAAATGTGAATTCTTTCATTTACTTTGATACATCAGTTTTAGAACACATTATATGATAAATATGCACTAATGAATATTTAAAATGTAAAATATTAATAAGATCAATATGGCATATATACATTTCAATTGGGTTCAATGTAACAGTTTAAAATGTCTCAGTATTTAGACTATAAAATTTTTAAAAAAATCAGATTACAAAACTTAGGCATTGGCCCTTTAAATAGTATAACAAAGAAAGCATAATCAGTGATAGGTTTTCTGAACCAGAGTCCCCAGTTTTTAACATATAGTAGGCAATTATGTTACTGGAGTGATGAACCAATTTTGCAATGAGCCCACTTTTCCACAGGTGGCCTGAGTTGACTGGGTATAAAGAAAATGCTTTTAAATCAGCTTCCAGTTAAAGCCACAGATCTGATGAACATTACAGAGGTAAGAGGTACACTCAGCCCTCCTACTTTTCTCTACCCCCTTTTAGTACTCACTCACTGTGTCCTTTGTGGATATATCTTTTTACTCTTCCTTTGAAGACAGACTATCTCTGCATTCAGAGATACCTAAGAGTGATTTTATCATTTATCCAAACATATCCATTAACTGCCTACTCTGTGTCTGGTATCTTCTAGGTTCTGAGGATACAGTACTTAATATGGACACAAAGCCACTGGGTCATGGCTTACATGGAGCTTACACTTTGGTGGGAAAGCATCCATTAAAGAAATACAACTTTTTAAACATCAATTGAAAAGCATGAAATGCAAAGCACAGGTTTTCACGAGGAGATATTTGGGAGACCCAACTTAGACTGCGGGTGTATGGGAGGGCCAGGTGTTTGGCAACGCCACTTGATGCATGAAATACCAGAACTCAGACCTGAAGGGGCGGAGCCAGAGGAGCGCCGGGGCAGGGCAGTGAAGGCCTAGGGGGCGGAGCACGGTGGCCGCGGAAAGGAGAGGCAACAGCCCGGGCTCCTAGAGCCTGCGGAGTCCGTGGGAAACAGGAGACAGACGGTTCCTGCCCTCTGCAGAGGCCAGATTCTACGGGTCTCTTGCTGTGTTCAGCCGCTCACTCATGTCTGACCCTTAGCGTCCCCATGGACTGTAGCCTTCCAGGCTCCGATGTCCATGGAATTTTCCAGGCAAGAGTACTAGAGCAGCTTGCCGGTCCCTATTCCAGGGGATCTGCCCAACCCAGGGACTGAGCCCGCGTCTCTTGTGTCTCCTGCACTGGCGGGCAGGTTCTTTACCGCTAGTGCCACCTGGGAAGCCTCACAGGTCTCTCAAGCATTTTGAAAGTTTTCTTAAGAAAGATGTAAGTCATTGAAGTTTGACACAGGGAACTGACATCATCCAAGTTTTTTTTTTGCTGCTCAAAGGCATAAAAAATGCTAGCTAAATTAACACATAGGTAAGATAAGGTAAGGTGAAGTCGCTCAGTCGTGTCCGACTCTTTGCGACCCCGTGGACTGTAGCCCACCAGGCTTCTCTGTCCATAGGATTCTCTAGGCAAGAATACTGGAGTGGGTTAACATTTCCTTCTCCAGGGGATCTTCCCGATCCAGGGATCGAACCTGGGTCTCCCGCATTGGAGGCAGACGCTTTAACCTCTGAGCCACCAGGGAAGCCCAAAAATAAGTACACACACATACACTAACAACAATAAGGAAAAACCCTAGGACAAAAGCAGTATACCATACTATGCAAATGACAGTAAACCTATTTGTTAGTTCCTAACTACTGATAAGAAGAGTATATATTATGTAAATATCCAATTAAAGTTTATCTGATAAATTAAGAAATTACATAGTATCAAAGAGTTAAAAAATAGAAGGTGTTGGCCAACGCATAACTATTGAGACTGACATATAAATAGTTGTGTTTCGAGTAACATAAGAGTTATGATTGGAAAATTTTGAGATTGATGTGTATATTTTGGAATGTCAGTATTATTACTGGATATTCATAGTCTGCACACACAGATGTTAATTAGATCAAGTACCAGTTCCAGCCCTACCTCATATTCAGCTCTCAGCATCATTTATCATGCAGAAACAACGTATAAGAAACTGGGAGATTAAGTAGAGGAAAAGAAAGTAAGTATAGTGATAAGATATGGTTCCTAACCCTCACTGAATTTATAAACTAGTGTTGGGAGACAGATAAACAAGAGCAGAGCAATAGTGGCAGGAACTAATGTTTAGTGAACTCTTGCAGTGAGCCAGCAGGCATGAGCTAAATGTTTTACAAGCATTGTCTTATTTACTCCTCCCAATAGCCCTATGATGCATATATGCTATCAGTAACTCCTTTTTACACATGATGAAATTCACCTCAGGGAGGTCTATTGACTTTCTCAATGCCATTTTCACAGTAAGTGGCAGATTCAGGATTTGAACCTGGGTACCCTTATCACTCCTCCAGATTACAAAAGTATGAATTTAATCTGGTTTTCTTAATCAGAGAAGAATGAGTCTTCCTAAAGGAAAGGAGACTAGAAATTGAAACCACCAGACAAACTTTGTCTTATACTATCATTAGCGACCCCATGGACTGCAGCCCACCAGGTTCCCCCGTCCATGGGATTTTCCAGGCAAGAGCACTGGAGTGGGGCGCCACTGCTTTCTCCGTTATACTATCATATCTTCTATCTATTCTCCTGATGTTTCATTCATCTTCCTTAAAATATTCTTTACTCACCTCTAAGTGGCCTATGTCCCGTCTCCCCTTTCCCAATTAAGATACTGTATAAGTTTTCAAATCTCACTGATTTTCTGGGCACTCACTTTTTTTCTTTCTATGATGGCATAAGGTGTGTGCTTAGTAGCTCAACTGTGTCCGACTCTTTGCTACTCCATGGACTGAATGTAGCCCACCAGGCTCCTCTGTCCATGGAATTTTCCAGACAAGAATACTGGAGCAGGTTGCCATTTCCTACTCCAGGAGATCATTAAATCTTAATAAATTTGTATACTTTATCTTCATGGGCTTTCCAAGTGGTGCTAGCGGTAAAGAACCTTCCTGCCAATTCAGGAGACGTAAGACATGCGGGTTCGATCCCTGGGTTAGGAAGATCCCCTGGAGGAGGGCACGGCAACCCACTCCGGTATTCTTGCCTGAAGAATCCCCATGGACAGAGGAGCCGGGCGGGCTCCAGTCCACAGGGTAGCACAGAATCTGCCTTGACTGAAGCCCACACGCATGCCTTACCTTCAGGGTAATCTGTCTCGTGTCAGTTTTACAGACTCAGCTGCTGAATCCAGGAACGTGGAAGGCAAGTTTCCTTCCCTATACCTGGAAAGGTGCTGAATGCATGATAAGGTTTTCATGTTTTCTTTGGAGGTAATGGCTAATCAATGGTTTTCATTCAGAGGAGCAGTATGATCTCACCTGTTGTAGGAATCTTACTCTGACAGCAGAGGGAAAGATGGTTTGGAGAGATGAGACATTGAACCCTGGGAGAGCATCTAGACAGCCAGTGATGTTGCACGTGAACAGAGAGTCCATGGACATGGTGACTGGCTGGATGTTACTGGTTAGAGAGAGGGAAGTATTGGGTTGGCCAAAACTTTCATTCGGCTTTTCCCATAAGATGCTATGGAAAAATCTGAATAAACATTTGGGTTAACCCCATATTAAGGATACCTGAGTTTTCCTACCTGAGTAACTAGAGTATGTCTTGTGTATACTTGTTTTTTTAACAGAAGTTGGGAGACAAGAAAGGGAACGTTATTTTGAGTGGGTAGAGCAGGCAGAGAGGGAGAATACGGGATAGTTTTGAACAGACTGAGCTTGAGATAGCTAGGAAATACTGGGATGGTAATAACCAACAGGCAGTTGGAAATAATGGCTTCTTAGATAACTTGGAGATCAGCTTATATGGCCAGAGTGAGAACTGCAAAGCCAAGGCAGATGGAGCAAAGATCTCCCCTTATCCATTCAGATCTCCGTCAGGACAGTGCCTCAAAAGGGCTCTCCAACATGCTGCGGGTCCAGTGAGCATGCCCTTAGCCTGAATACGGTTGGCCCTGATATGTTCCCTCCAAACAGAAACTATTCTGGTGTTATAACTTCAGCTAAAAGAGCGAAATATCAGATCCCCAAGCCTGTGCTAACAGTTTTCAATGATCTTAAAAGATCATTTTACTACAAATGTCAATGAAGCAAAATATGTAGTCAGTGTGAATTTTGATAAAGGGTATGTCCCTGAGGAATTAAGTTTTATTGTTTCAGGTAGTGACAGAGTGAGAGTATAAAGGACTTTGAAATATATTACTACAGACTGTATACAGCTATGAAATTCATTACAAATGGTGATGCTGAATATCTGAGAATCCCAGTTGCTCATTATTATTGGGCACTCTTTAGTTTTTTTATTTTTTATTTTGTACTATACCAGGTAATTCTGCTACTCTGTCTGCTACTCAGAAATGAATGTCTAGGTATTTGGGATTGATTGTTTACTATAAAGTGATTCCCTGAATTCTTTGGGGATTTAAGCTTTCAATTTTTCCTACATTTTGTTTTCAAGTGCTGTTTCAAATTTGGGGATTAGTGTACTGAACTGTAAATAGTTTTCAAGCATGCATTCTGAATTCAAGTGGTAGTTTCAAATTCAGTGGATAATACTTTATCATTTCTTACTTATCTTTCCTTAACTAAAATCACCAATGAGGTAAGAAGTGATAATAAAAAAGAAAAAGTATTCCAAACCAAGTTTACTTATAAAGATAAAAGTCAGCTCTGTGTTTTTGAAAGACCTATGAACTGAGGCAAAGATTTAATCCTTTTTTTTTTTTTGTATAGGGAATGGGATTTATTTCCCTCAATTGTGAAACAGAGCAAAAAGAGTAGAAATTCTATAAGATTCCTCCCAGCTATAAAATGTTAGATTCCATACGTATTCAGCAGAAAGGGAAGCACTTGAGCAACAGTGAATACTTTGAGATTTCTATAATGGAAATACTTGAATATATTATTTAAGCTAGTTGCTCAATTTTATATTAAATCTTCTGATTCTCGATTGAAGGCGGTTGATGGTAAAATATATTTTGCCCATCTTTTGTATGTCCTATGATCTCTAAAACAAGGTAAGAATCTAGTAAGTGCAGGGCAAACTCATCCTGAATTTAACCCCCAATAAACTATCCCAGGTGGCACAGTGGTAAAGAATTGAGCTGCAGTGTAGGAGACTATGATGTGGAGACCTGGGTTCGAACCCAGGATTGGGAAGTTCCCTTAGAGAAGGGAATGGCAATCCACTCCAGTATTCTTGCTTGGAGAATCCCATGGACAGAGGAGCCTGGAGGGCTACCGTCCATGGGGTCGCAAAGAGTCAGACAATGCGACAACAAACTATCTCAAAGACAGATATGTTACTCTATAATGACATAACGGCATTTAAACACAACTTCTTATTTCTAACTCCGTTGCTTATTGACAACTCTGATTTCTTTTCAGTCTGGGCTGTCTGTCAACCCTGGGATTAAATTTTCAACTCCTAGTTCTCTAAGCGTTGAAGATCTATGCTCACTTCTCAGACTCTATCCACACCATCACCTTACATAAATTGTCTTTAGATGATCACACAACCCTAATCCTAAATCTAATCTCTTCTTCACCTAATAAAATTTTTTGCAAGGTTGAAAACAAGTTCATTTCAGGATATAAAGCACATTATCTAACCCTTCAATCATGGCAGCCAAACATTTCAGATTGTTTCCCTGTATTTATTCAATATGGTCAGTTATTCTGGACCAACTCTAGGCTAGAAATTGGACTAGGAAAATGTATTTTTGGCTACACTAGAATTTTCTGAGGCAAAGCTGTTTTTCTTGCACCACATTTCTTAGCCTCTTTAGCAACTCTTCATCTATTTTTTAAGGTTCACTAAATATGTATGTATGTGCATATATGGATCCATGTATGTGTGTGTATACAGACATAGGTAAGAATTGATTACTTTTGCTGCATGTTAATGGATGCTGTATTTTCTCTAGTATCAATGTTTGTCTTCAATAGGAAATTGCATTATTTAATGCAGAAAGACAGTTTTAGACATTTTCTATGGAATAAGCTATTCAAATACAGTGGCATTACTTTCAAACAACACATTCCTTTTCTTTTGTTTTCTCTCCTTTGTTGGAAAGATACAAATGTGCCCTGTGAAAGTTTTCTGCTTTAGGAAAACAAACAACAACAAAATAATTTCAGTAGCATTGCATTTGTGACATGGATATCAACTAGGACTATGAATCTACCTTTAATGTGTTTGCTGTGTCTGGGTGTCTATGACATCTCAAAAAATCACATGATCTTAGTAATCATATAAATTTCAATATCAATGTGTTATTCAAAGCCAGCATTTGGACTAAGAAAAAGAAAAAAGGCAGGATTTCAAAAAGATATTTGCCTTCCCGTGTTCATTACAGCATCATTCCCAATAGGCAAGAAGTGGAAACAATCTAAATGTCTCATGAATGAGTGAATAATGAATATGTGGTATATACATACAATGGAATACTATTCAACTATACAAAAGAAGGACGTCTGTCATATGCTATAACATGGATGTAACCCGGGGTATACTGTACTAAGTCAGATAAGCCAGACACAGAAGGACAAATACTGCATGACCCCATTTATGTCAAGTATCTAATAAAGTAGTCAAACTCCTAGAAAATAAATATAATGATGATTGCCAGGGGCTGAGGGAGGAGAACTAGGGGAGCTGCCTTACAATGCATATAGAATTTCAGTCAAACAAGACGAACAAATTTCTAGAGATTGTAAGTAGCACTTGGGAAACTCCTCAGCAGGAAGCACCTTTCCTTGTCACTTTAACAAAGCTGTATACTGTAACTAACTTTAAACCCAGCACCCCCATGCTCTACTCATCCCCAGCCCCAGCACACCTTTCAATTCGGATCTTTTAATCACACAATGGATTCTTTACTGACGGAGCGACAACGGAAGTCCAATCACACAGTCCCTTGCCTAATTCGGATCTTTTCATAGATCAAAGAAGTAGGAATAAAGAGTAAGTAAACAACAGATGACCAGACCTCTTCACTAGCTTCCCCTTCAGTAATCTCATGAACAAACTAGGTGACCCAACTGTGAACAAGATAACATCCAGAGGAAGATCACGAGTAGTCAACAGCCTGCAGACAAGACTGCGCACCGTGCGGGACGGTGATGACTCTGCACCTCTATTTCAGGGTTTCACTGGGATGAGTTCCCGCCTTTTCTGTAAAACTTTCATGGCCAAGCATCATCTTTCAAGGTGGTTTTCCAGGCACACTGAGTCCACAGTCTCCTCAGATTGCCACCATTTTGATGAAAGACAACTTTCCTCTCTACCAACGCTTTCGATTTTGTAAGTGTTGAGCATCAGGGCCCAACTCAATCGGTAACAAGATCTGCCATATTACGCTGTGCTTATAGTAAAGAATACTGTATTGCACACTTAAACTGTTAAGAGGGTAGATCTCATTTTTCACAATTTTCACCACAATTTTAAAAAGGGTAGACTTCTATTGAGGTCATTAACTCTTCACACAGACACACACACACACACAGACACACACACACACAAACATAACATACACATATACTGAATCTAAAACTTTGCTTGAATGTCTGAGTTCTCTGCAAAATTCAAGATAGAATGGCCAATGGCTTTCTCCTCCCCTCCCCTCCGCCCCCACTGTTCCAGGTCAAATTGGTATACAGACGCTGCTTAGAAGCCTGGAGGAACAGAGTGTGTGTTTCTAGGAATGAAGGCGACCGAAAACATGCCAGCGGATACACCTACACAAACTTGAGACTCACACTTTAGAGCTACTTGTGACAACTCAAGAGAAGGATTCTAAGTGTTAGGCAGAGTTACCCAGGGAACAGCGAAGGAGACCAGAAACGTTCCGTGACGCTGTGACTAAGCTGCTCCAAGAAGAGAGCCTGGCTGGCTCCCTCTGGCGCCCTCCCCGTGGGACAGCTGGGCGCCCTGGAAGACATGCTGCTGCCTGAAAATGCTGGAGGTGCTCAGTGGCTGCTCTAAGGTAACTGAGATGCTCCTACTAAAGCTCGACATAGGGCGAAACAAGTGACAGAAGAGGTTCTATATACCAGTGCCCAGTCTAGTGAAAGTCTCAAAATCAAAACAAAAACACTAATTGTTAATGTAGGCTTCTTTTGTACATTACTACTTAAACCACTCCGATACATAAGATTTCGTGTTTGTTTGTTTGTTTTAAAGTGGGTACTTTCCTTTTAGCGTCTCAGGGTATTCATTTTAGTGGCAGGGGGAGTAGTTGGGAGTGATTTTCACTCCTTTCTATATACAAACAAAAATATATCTCTTTTATCCACAAATGCCCAGGCATTCTCAAGACATAGGAGCGAAGTGTGCCAAAATGTTAGGCTGTTAGTTATTTTGCATAAAACACACATCCAAACACATAATCACTGAATAACAGATAGCAGAGAAAAGAAAATCAGTTAGATTGCAGTGTGGGTGAAACAGACTCAGTAAGTTCTGTAAAGATGGAAACCTGGGCATAAGAGACACCATATTGAGTAAGCAAATAGAATGTCTAATCTGATTCTTTCATCTCTACTGCTTATGATTTATCCTGTCTCTATAAATACATTATTGCTTTTATCATAATGCCTTCAAGTTACTTTTGGATGGAAAAGGGAGATGGAAAGAATATGTTTATATAGTTATACATCTTGGGAAATATTTAGTCTAGGAACAAAGACTTGTAATGACACACAATGCTTCCTAACATTCATTAGTGGATGAAAAGTAATTTAGATAAAACTACTCAAGTCCTGAGCTTCCCAGGTGGCTTTGCTAAAGAAGCTGCCTGCCAATGTAGGAGACACAGGAGATGGGCGTTCCATCTCTGGGTCGGGAAGACTCCTTGGAGAAGGAAATGGCAACCCGCTCCAGTATTCTTTCTTGGAAAATTTCATGGACAGAGGAGCCTGGCAAGCTACAGGCCAGGGGGTCGCAAATTGTTGGACATGAATGAGCGACTGAGCAAGCAAGTGTGCCCTGAAGTACTAGTGAAAAAAAAGGATGAATATGGCTATATGGTCTAACATATATGAGAAGCATCTTGAACTCATTTTATGAATTAATAGAATATTTATATGTCATAATATTATTCAGCTTATAAATAAATTTTCCCAGTAAAATAAAATAAAAGTAGAAAATAAGGACAATTACCTAGAAAGAACATGTGGAAAAGAAAATATTTGCACATTTACTACTGATTTAAAATTTTAATATGTCACAATTTATTAAAACTGGATTGAAATTAATATGCATAAGCTAAATAAGAGCAATGGCAGATTCTGGATCTATAAAAAAACAATAAGATGACCTAATAATTAAGGAGCGAGCAATACATAAGAACAAAAGAATTATATGATGAAACTAGATTCCTTCAGTACTTTACATATATATGTTTTGATATTATTACAAAACAAAATGAGTCAGCTCTTTGCATCCAGTAAGATTGAGGGCAGGAGGAGAAGGGGACAACAGAGGATGACATGGCTTGATGGCATCACTGACTCAATGGACGTGGGTTTGGGTGGACTCCGTGAGTTGGTGATGGACAGGGAGGCCTGGCATTCATGGGGTCGCAAAGAGTGGGACACGACTGAGCGACTGAACTGAACTGAACAGAACAAAACAAAAAACATAGGCCCCAGGCTAACAACAGGGAAGAAAAGTGATTGGTTCTGGAGGGTTATTCTTTGCTTTTAGATGAATTAATAAGGAATTAATTAAATGGAATTTTGGGCAGGATATGAAAAATTCTATTTAAAAAGGCAATGTCAGTATTGGGTTGGCCAAAAACTTCATTCAGATTTTCCTATAAGATGTTATGGAAAAATCCAAACAAACTTTTTGGCCAACTCAGTATTAGGGAAATGTCAACTTTGAAAAAGGGCTAAATACATAACAAAGAAATTTCCAAAGCCTGCAGATACTTGTTCATAAAAGTATCTGGTGAACATTCTTATATTTCAGAATGCAGGCACAGAAATTATAGTATAAATGTTCTGTTTGTAAGTGTGGGAATTCTTCCCAACTAGATTTTCAAGTCGTCCAATGAAACAACCTCCTTCTCTCATTTACTTTAATCTGCTGGTGCTTCCCTTTTCTAGAAATGACCCAGTGAACATAGCACAGAGACCTCTTCTATGAAAACACAAAGGCACTACATACATTGCTCCCCAGGACAGGTGGGCATCAATTACGATGACAGTCCACGAGTGAGTCTGCTATTGTGCTGCTGAGCTTAATATATGCACATTTGCCAAGCGCAGCTCAGCACAACTGTGGACCCCATCTTGCTTTCCTTTGATACCAGTTGGCTGAAACCTTAACTCGAGCAGCAATGTTGTCCTTCTGAGACTAGGTTTCATGCCATTCTGGACAAGCTGAAAATGGTATTGTCACAGCCCATTATAATTTTCATAGCAGCCATCTCACAGCCCTAGGAAGCAAGTCTGTTTTGTATGCATAAAAGAAAGTCCCAAGTCTTGGGCAGGTGGGTAGGTGTTTATTTCTGGCTGCAATTTTGCTAAGTTTCCAAATCAGTCTTGCTTTAATTAGGAGTTTTTCTTCTGAGTTATTTTGATGTTAATAATATATGGCTGTCACATCCCTTGTACATGTTCCCAAACAGTGATACAAACATTATTAAATCTAATCAGTGTTAATGGGGTATTCCATATGCTACCCACTGTGAATCTTTTGAAATGTCATTTTATTGGATAATGCATAAAGGAAGGTTGGTATATACGATGACATGCTTTTCTTCCTTCAATGATTTTTATGAAAAATTTTGTACAGATGGTAGTTGCTTTCAATTTGTATTTGACCATCTTTAAAAACAGAATCTTCTATTAGTCTTCTATATAATGTATACTTAAATTCACAAAGATGTTCAACTCCAAAGAGTAAAATCATTCACTTTCCCTTCACTAAAGAACAGAAACAATGCCCAAATGACATAGGTCTAATAAAGAAGATTCTGTTAAAATGAGGCCCCTTAGAAGTGTGCATTAAGAAATATTTAGAAAGAATTGAAAACCAGGTACCATGCCTAAAATACCGTAACATTAGGAAGAAAACCTAAGCAACACACAATTTATTTTGCCTAAGACATCTAAGTGACTTCACCACTGTTGTTCATTCCAATATAATGTCCTTTTTGCTCTCTGTATTAACAATGCTGCTGCTGCTGCTGCTAAGTCGCTTCAGTCGTGGCTGACTCAGTGACCCCATGGACTGCAGCCTACCAGGCTCCTCCGTCCATGGGAGTTTCCAGGCAAGAGTACTGGAGTGGGGTGCCATCGCCTTCTCCAAGTCTTAAGCTACACAGGCCTTTTATAATTGCACTATTTGTAGGTTCCTCTAGATCTCTCATACCTTTGTGTTTGAGTATAGACTATCAATGGAGAAGGAAATGGCATCCCACTCCAGTATTCTTGCCTGGAGAATCCCAGGGACAGAGGAGCCTGGTGGGCTGCCGTCTTTGGGGTCGCAGAGTCGGAGATGACTGAACTGACTCAGCAGCAGCACAGGCTACCAAAAATAGCAAGAACAAAATGGAGATGTTATCATTAAAAAAATTCAAGAGATGAAAAGCAAAACAAAAAATTGCAAAAGACAGATTTTAAAAATTTATTGACTAGTTGATTACATCTACTGTGAACTGTTTCGTTGACTGTTGACCGTTTTGTCATTTTACTGATCTTATGATGCTTTCCTTTCACTATGGCGTTCTCTTCAAAGATTTTATTTAATGCTAGTAAACAATAAAGGAGTTTCTCTTTTTTCCTGTCTCTTTTTGCAAACTTATTATGTGGCTCAGAGGTTAAAGCGTCTGCCTCCAATGCGGGAGACCCGGGTTCGATCCCTGGGTCGGGAAAATCCCCTGGAGAAGGAAATGGCAATCCACTCCAGTATTCTTGCCTGGAGAATCCCATGGACGGAGAAGCCTAGTAGGTTACAGTCCACGGGGTCGCAAAGAGTCGGACACGACTGAGCGACTGACACGACGACGATCCTAAAAAGTACTAGAAATGTGAGATTTCTCTACTGTTTACTTTTATAGTTAAAAGAAGGACATTCAAAACCTGGCAGGCAGGTACTGTTTTCTATAGTTAGTGAAAGGAATTTTATATGAAATGACAGTGCAGTTGCTATCTGAAAATATTAAATGGTACATCTGACTTTTAGCTACATGAGGTATTTGTTCCTCTGATTATAGCTTTCTGTCTAGAAGTAAAAACTGCACCCCCATTCATAAGCCCCCATCTGGACTCTTGCCAGAACCATTAGAGGAAGTGGCTTCCCAAATGGGAATATCATGGAAGTCTTTGAATTACCAGCAAAACACTGGTTTTCTTTCAATATGTTTTTAAAAGCAGAATCATCTCTAGTCACCAAAGTGTTATTGTTTCCCTTACATTTGGCTATTAGTAAAGTCAAATTATAGCATTAAGATATTGAATACACAACTGAGAGACAAATTTTAGAATTACGTGTAAGTTATCTGAGAAAGCCTCTCTTTCTGTAGTTGCTTTTTAAGCGCTGGGGAAAAAAATCAGAGTAAATGTTAAAAGATTTCTATTTGCAAAGGTATATCATAGTTCATAGCAAAATCTAGAGGTGCAAATGACCTTTTGGTATTAACAACCTATTTTTCAGTCAAGAAGAAAACCTCAAAAAATCATCTCTAATGTAACAAATTTTCAGGGGTAGGTTTTCGATTGAAAATGTTTTTTTCTTCTCCTTCTTGAAAAACTAATCAAAATCAGTAGATTCGTTGGACTCCCAGGCCTCTCCAAACTGTACATATTAAACTAGTCAGTGGCTAAGAGTCAGTGATAGTTTCTGGTGTGCTTTCTTTCCATATGCCTTCAGGCACACACATGTAATTTTGTGCTTCAAAGAGTCAGCACTTCATAAAAACAGAGATGAACAGTTACAAAACATATACCAGTACCCTTTGGAAGTAATTAAAATATGGCGTTTCCCTGGGCTTACTTCCTTTCCTTTTGGCATCGCCCCTTCTATATCCTATGTGCAGCTTCTCCTCTAACTCACTGAATAAATTCTTTTTTGGTCTCCCTAAAGAATCACATGCTTAAACTTACAGAAATGTGCCATGAATAATATTATTAGGCTTCTAAATACATTTTAATTGCATTAAAACTAATAAGAATAAACTCAGGAGAACACTGGCTCCATCCACAAGCGACGCAGACTATTATCTGTTCTGAAAGCACATTTATACTATTTTCAAAAGGATCTCCAAAGCGACAAATGTAAACAATGTATTTTCATTAGATACAGAGGGATATATGTCTGATGTACACATTAAAATTTACTTATAGCGCTCAATTGTACTGCTGTGGGTTTTTGTATTTGACACTGCCATTTATTAATCCAAATACTTTAATATAATTGTGTTTTTCCAAATTATACTATGTGCAGATATATTTCTAAAGGTATAAATTAGCATGTCATTTATTTGAGCATGCATAAAATGAAAACAATTTCCAGTCTGGTTTTCAACCAATATTTGAAGGCAACTTTCAAGATCTGGCAGGTGGCCATTTGCCGCACACCAATACGTCAGCGGCTGTGCATATGCTGCTGTCCAGTCCCCGGGTCGTGGCTGTGACTCCAGGGCCTGCAGGATGTGGAGATGCACGTGTGCTTAGTTGCTGACGTCTTTGCAATCCTATGAACTGTGGCCGGCCGGGCTCCTTTGTCCATGGGATTTCCCAGGCAAGAATATTAGGGTGGGCTGCCACTTCCTTCTCCAAGGGATCTTCCCAACTCAGGAAATGAACCTGTGTCTCCCGCATTGCAGGCAGATTCTTTACCACTGAGCGACCAGGGAAGCCCTGTATGTGAATATACAGGTAAGCATATGTGTATGTGAATAGGATGAGGATTATATATAAGTTCTTTTAACTAATATTATTTATTCTGCAATGATAATATTCTAAAAGGAAACAAAACTTAGGAGAAAACAGGGTACATGATGATAGTTAGACACATTTTGTTGCATGCTTGGGGTTATGATAACCTCTATATATTATATGCTACTTGCATTATTTCAGATTTTAACTGCATAGTAATGTGATCTTTCACATGACATACTTTGATTTCTGACATACATAAAATCAGACAGGTTATGAAGTTCTACTAAACACTTCATCCTTATATTTGTTGCCACACCACTGCAAACGTAACCCTAATTTCCTAGTATATAACATGATTCGGAGGTTAATTCTCCATCAAGCACTCTCTATTCCAATTTCCAGCTATTAAAGAATTGTTTAATGTTATTCTAAATAGTTCAGCTTAGAAAATGTGCTTCTACTCAGTCGTCTTATAAATGATATCATAAAGGATAACTGACAATCAAAGTAGACTCATCAATATTAAATGAAGTAGTAATAAAATCTCTACTAATACTATTTGAAATTAAAGATCTAGCCTTTAATGAAAAGAACGTTTATACTCTTTTTACTCCTTCTAGGATGAATATAATGTTATATATTTCAAGTAAAAGGAAGGATCCTTTGTTGGACTCTCAGGTTTTACTGTAAGAAATTATCCAAAAGCTCAGATTGACCTACATACAATGTAGCCTCAGCTTGAGAAATAATTTTGAGGGTGACCAATTTGTTCAAGTTTTCCTGGGACTTCTTGATTTTTAGCACCAAGAGTCCCGTGTCTGTGGAAACCCTCTGGTGTTTGGCAAAACCTGCAAGGTTGGTTACTCCAGAGGTAACACTCAAACATATGGTCCCTTAGGCTGTTTAAACATTTATGGTTTGAATATTCCACAAAAAGAAATAAACAGGCTTGTTGTTGTTGCTAGAAAATAATGTGTCTCTTAGCAGAAACAATAACTTTCAAAGAATATATTTAAATGTGTGTCATTAGGAACATGGGTGATGTGTTGAATGCTAACTAAGTCCCAAATGGTATACTAGGGACTAATTCTCTTTTGAAACCATATTATGAGACTTTTACCTTACAGAGGTTTTAAGGTTCTGATGACCTTAAAAGAGCTAAATCTTTCCAATTGGAGTAGAAAAACAATCTTTTTTTCCAAACTTGACCTATTATATCTTTTAGATACCCTAAAATCTCTACATTGTCATGGAGCGGGCATGAAAAACAGACTAAAACGTCTTACTTATTGAGGGAATGAGATAGGAAACATCAAGGCTAGCTGGAGAAACAAGCAAATTCCCGTATCAAGTTCTGTATAACTTTCTTTTCCCTTACTGTATAACCTGCTTACGCTTCAATTTTAGAAAATTCTTAAGATTATGAGTAGAAGACAGTTATGCTCAACATTCTGGATTAAAAGAATTATTTAAAAAAAGAGTGTTCTGAGGGCTGTATCAAAAGATAAGATTTTTAATCTGATCTTTTCCTTAAAAGGGGAAAACTATAACTACTGTTGCTTATTGAAGATTTTTTCATGTTTGAGTCTTTCTGAGAAAGCATTCTGTATTTCTGATTCTAATAATATTCTAATAATCGTTGTATTCTAACTAATAATACAATTGAGCAGCTTTATCCACACTAAATGTTTCTATAATTTTACAACTATCCTTTCTCCAATGATGGGTGACGTTTAAACACTGGTGATGATTTAACATGCTAAAGACAATCAGTACTTGATTACAGGTACTGATTACTGTACTGATTATACTCTACTGATTACAGGCTAGACTGTAATCAGCAACAGTGGAATGACCACAATCACTGAGAAGGCCAGGATACACTAGTTCTTAAAGTAGAAAGGGGTACAAGTAATTACCATTCCGTTGAGTCACATTTACGCAAATGAACAGTAGTACCAGTATCTCATTCTTTTAAGTGTAATATTCCCTGATTCCACTAATTTTCCTCTGGCATTATTAGTCAAATATATACGTTCACAAAAGACTCATATCTCTAAGACCCGGTTGGTGTTAATACCAATATTTCTTCCATCAAATCAATGTATGAGTTCTAACATATGGCTGACTTAACTTGAATTATCATCAGTTAATAGGAAGAGCAAGAGCATCATGATTATAAACAACTACAAAATGAACAATTATTCTTAAGAAAGAAAAATGATATTCAAGTCTGAATTTTGCCTTGCACTCCCTGCTAACTCGCTTCAGTCGTGTCCGACTCTGTGCGATCCCATAGATGGCAGCCCACCAGGCTCCCCCGTCCCTGGGATTCTCCAGGCAAGAACACTGGAGTGGGTTGCCATTTCCTTCTCCAATGCATGAAAGTGAAAAGTGAAAGTGAAGTCGCTCAGTC
>SJYT01025937.1:93913-104661 GCA_006410635.1 Cephalophus harveyi
AAAAAAAAAAAGCCATAAAAAGAAGGGACAGGAACAGAGAACAGATGTAATACGTAGAAAACCACTGACGAGCTAATAGACATGAAATAACACATAAACACATAACACCTAACATAAAATAATCATAATAAATGTAAATGATTAAAACCACCCCACTTAAGAGGCAGAGATTATTAGATCGTTAGTTCAAGACTGAACTACATGCATTTATAAGAAACTTACTTTGAATATTAAGATACAAATAGAATTAAAGGAAAAGGATAAGAAAAGATACAGAATGCTAACAATGACGCCCCCCAAAGTCAAAGGGATTATATTGTTGTTGTTCAATCACTCAGTCATATCCAACTCTTTGCGACCCCATGGACTGCAGCATGCCAGGCTTCCCTGTCCTTCACTATCTCCTAGAGCTTGCTCAAACTCATGTCCATTGAGTGGCTGATGCCATCCAACCATCTCAGACAAAATAGATTTCAAAATGTTGATTATTATCATGTATGAAGAAGGCTTTTTTTTTTTTTTTAATAATGATGGGGTCATTTCATCAGGAGGACATAACAATATTAAATTTTTGTGTACCATATAACAGAGATTAAAATGCATGATGCAAAACTGATATAAGGAGACATACACTAAAGGTGATAGAATATCAAGAAATAGTCAAATCTGTAATTACAGTAGGATATGTCAGTACACCTCTCACAACAATCAATACAAAGAGTAGAGAGAAAACCAGTAAGGATATAAAAGACCTGAACAATATAACCAACCAACTTGATTAAATTGACTTTTACCTAGCAACAGCAGAATATATATCCTTTTCAAGAACACACAGAACATATAATAAAATAGATTATGCTCAGAGCTATAAGGCCTATCTCAGTAGATTTAAAAGGATTCAAGTTACACAAAGTATGTGCTTTGGTCACAATGGAATTAAACTAGAAATCAGCAATGAAAGGATCTCTGGAAAATCTCTAAGATTTTAGACTCTAAAATAACTCATTCCAAATAACCCATGGATAGAAAAAGAAATCAAAAGAGAAATAATAGAGTATTTTGAATAGAGTGAAAAAGGAAATATGACAAATCAGAATTTAGTGAGATTCTCCCAAAGAGATATTTGGGGCAAGAAATTTGCAGCACTAAATGCCTATATTCAGCAAGAAGAAAGGTCTCAAATTCGACCTTAAGAAACTAGAAAGAGAAGAGCAAATTAAACCCAAAGTAAGCAGATGAAAGAAAATAATAAGCATCAAAGTAAAATCATCTTCCCTGGTAGCTCAGATGGCAAAGAATCCGCCTGCCATGTGGGAGACCTGGGTTCAATCCCTGGATTGGGAAGATACCTGGAGAAGGGAATGACAGCCCACTCCAGTATTCTTGCCTGGAGAATTCATTCCTGGAGAATTCCATAAGAGCCTGGTGGACTACAGTGCATGGCATTGTAAAGAGTCGGACATGACTGAGCAACTAATACACACGAAGTAAAATCAATGAAGTGAAAAACAGAAAAATAATAGAGAAACTCAATCAAATCTAAAGCTGGTTCTTTAACAAGGTCAGTGAGTTAAGAAACATCTAGCCAGAGTGGGCAAGACAAAAAAATCCCAATTAACAGCATTAGGAGAAGTGACAATACTATGATTTCTTTAGCTATTAAAAATAATCAGAAAATATTATGAACAACTTTATGCACGTAAGTTCAACAACAGAGGAAATGGACAAATTCTTTGCAAAACACAAACTGCCAAAGATCACTGAACTAGATAACCAGATTAATTATTTATTAATTGTTTTTATTTTTAAAAATTGAATTTGTAGTTAAGAATCTTCCCACAAAGAAAACTCCAGGTACAATTAGCTTTACTATTAAATTATAACAAATATTATAGGAAGAAATAGTACCAATTCTATATAAACTCAGAAAAATTGAAGAGAGAATATTTACTAATTAATTTTATGAGGTCACCATTACCCTGATACCAAAGCCTGACATAAAATACAAGAAAAGGAATCTACAGACCAATGTCTCTCATGTATATAGATGAAAATATCTTTTGCATGTTGGTTTAGCATGCAAAAATCAATTCAATATAATTCACTTTTGTTAGGGCTTCCCTGGTGGCTCAGAGGTTAAAGCGTCTGCCTCTAATGCGGGAGACCTGGGTTCGATCCCTGGGTCGGGAAGATCCCCTGGAGAAGGAAATGGCAATCCACTCCAGTATTCTTGCCTGGAGAATCCCACGGACGGAGAAGCCTAGTAGGTTACAGTCCACGGGGTCGCAAAGAGTCGGACACGACTGAGCGACTTCACCTTACCTTACTTATAGTTTCCTTTGTTGTGCCAAAGCTTTTAAGTTTTATTAGGCTCCATTTGTTTATTTTTTCTTTTATTTCCAATATTCTGGGAGGTGGGTCATAGAGGATCTTGCTGTGATTTATGTCGGAGAGTGTTTTGCCTATGTTCTCCTCTAGGAGTTTTATAGAGACACAGATGTAGAGAACAGTCTTTTGGACTCTGTGGGAGAGGGAGAGGGTGGGATGATTTGGGAGAATGGCACTGAAACATGTATAATATCATATATGAAATGAATCGCCAGTCCAAGTTCGATGCATGATACTGGATGCTTGGGGCTGGTGCACTGGGATGACCCAGAGGGATGGTACAAGGAGGGAGGACGGAGCGGGGTTCAGGATGGGGAACACGTGTATACCTGTGGCAGATTCATGTTGATGTATGGCAAAACCAACACAATATTATAATTAACCTCAAATTAAAATAAATTTATATTAAAAAGTAAAATAAAAATGCCCTTGAACCTCTTTTTTTAAAACTTTTTAAATAAGTTATCTAAGTATAAGGAAGTTAATCATAAGAACTACTGACAAACAATGGACTCGCTTTGCAATCAGAAAAGTGGTGGCTAAGTTGCAAAACGAATGATGACATTTTAACATGTTCACCTGTTTTAGTTCATTTCTTACAGATTACACCCAGAATGGACACAGAATCTTTCTGGTTCCAGCTCAACATAAAGCCATCCTGAATTTTCAGAAAATAATAGGAACACTGTGAGAGTCATCATGGAATTCATGTTTGAAGCAGTTTGCTTTCTCATCTTGCCTAGATAGCCTGCGCTGGTTTCATTACCTTTCTTTTTCAATTCGTGCTGTTCCCATTGTGAAAGCTGCTGCTGCTGCTGCTGCTGAGTCGCTTCAGTCGTGCGACTCTGTGCGACCCCCCAGACGGCAGCCCACCAGGCTCCCCCGTCCCTGGGATTCTCCAGGCAAGAACACTGGAGTGGGTCGCCATTTCCTTCTCCAATGCATGAAAGTGAAAAGTGAAAGGGAAGTCGCTCAGTCATGTCCAACTCTCAGCGACCCCATGGACTGCAGCCTACCAGGCTGCTCTATCCATGGGATTTTCCAGGCAAGAGTACTGGAGTGGGGTGCCATTGCCTTCTCTGTTATGAAAGCTAGTGCACACCTAACTTTTTCATTCGGTATGGACCCCAACATGTAAACACATTTGCCCCATCTATACGTGAGTGTTGCAGATTTTGCTTGAGGCAAGTGAAAACCCAGAGGGAAAGGATCAACTTGTCAAAATATATTTTTTCTTCTTAATGTGTAAATAAAGTTTATCTAAATAGGGCTTGAGGTCCAGAAAGAAGTACTGGACTCTCTTGCCTTCATACCCCTACCCCCAGTCTCCTAGTGTGCCTTTGGTCTTTATAAAGCAGGGGGGTTGATGACAAGCAAATGAGAAAAGAAGGCACAGAGGGGAAGGTAAAACAAGAGGAAAGGAAAGAGAAGGACCATTTCCTTCCTCTGTTCATCTTTATACAATTTATATATTCTGACATATTTAAGAAATGATAATATTTGTCTAGCATCCCAGGGTAAATAAATGAGGCTACTCACATACTAAGGCAACAGGATCAAGGACACTGGCTACCCCAAGAGCTAAGGGGTCTGACATCTCTCCACAGAGAGTAAAATTTGAAGATCCTCTGATCTAGAGCTCCAAATTCTATACAATTTTGAAAGATAAAGATAAAACACCACAGAATCATGTGTAATTGAAATGCTTATCTGATTGTGGGGATCAGAAACAAATATAAGTAGAGAGTTTCATGGATGCCAGCTGGTTATTCAGGCAAATTACTTAGACATAAAACTTAGACATGAAGCCAATGTTTCATGGAACTTAGACATGAAACCAATAATCATCATCACAAGAAATATGTGAAGTGCTTTTCCCAATTTTTTTTAAAAAAGACCCATGATACCAAAATAGTTGAATAGAATCCACATTCTTTTAATTAAAGGTTTGGCCATCCATTGCAACAGGTGCTGCCAAAAGTCATTCATTTGATCATGACAATTGAGAAACTTCTGCAGAGGGCTTTTGCTGATAGATGATGTAAGCATCATCTAAGGGCAGAATGGAAATTTCTATTCAGAATTCTCTTAAATCAAACCAAGTATCATGTTTTTTACTAAAGCTATGGTTTAAAATATTCTTTAATCCAAAGAATGCTTTCATTTCACACAGCCTTACTTACATAAAAACAAAAAAACGATAAAAATGGAACTGCTCTGTGTGAGGATGTGTGTGGCGGATGGAAGTGGAGGGCGGTAAGGTCTCCATCTCATCAACAACCTCCAATGCCTCTTGGGAGATATCCCTAGGACACCTTGAAACACACTTTGAGAAACAATTGCATTGAATCATGAAACCATGTAATTTACATCTACTTACAAGCTAATTTCCAGTAAAAACAGGATTTTTTGTTATAAAATATAAAAATATATAAAAATATCTGTTACATCACATCATGTCACATTTCTTGTTTTATTTGTGCGTTTATCTTCCTTACTGGGTTTTTAAGGACAGAGGAAAGAAGGATGAGAGTTTAATAAAAAGGAGAAAATGATAAATAAAATTAAGCATAGAGTCAACAGTGATATATTAAAGGTAGGTTTCTATACTAAAGGTAGACTATTGGTTCTCATCATACTTTTCTAAGGGAAAAAATGGTTAGAGATGTGGACCAATTTGCTGCTAAGGATTGCTTCAACTGTAACATTTCCCAGCAACAAAACCAAGTCTGCCTTCCAAAAACTTGGGGCACCGCTTATGTTAATACACAACATGTTATCTTGAAAATGTAGCTTGAGCAAACAGCTTTTATGGTTTCTAAATTAGGACATACTGAATGATATATATGAGTATTCCTCTAAAGTCTCTAACACTTTTTCAGTCCAATTCTATTTTTTACCTTGTAAATTCATATGCAGAAGAAGAAATCAACCCCCATAATAGACAAAGATATGTATCACAGAGACTGCTAGTCAGGCAAAAAGATAACGTCAGGCCACCTGATACACCCTTATCTTTAACTTGTCCTAGACAAATACTATGACTCCTTTAAAAAGCATATTAACAGCACTCTCGACAAATAGCTAGCAATGTTTGCTAATTTCTGACTTAAATTTAAGTTGGCAGTACAGGTTTTCCACAAAGTTATATTCTGATCTTGATGAACTTGCCTCATATCTTTAATGGACCTAAAGAAAATACATGGTCATTTACCTTCACTTTTCTGGAAGTATACCATTCTCCCAGCAAGGCTATTCAAGTAAGTCAAAATGTAAAGACTGTCCAACTCGGGCTTGTGTGTATCTACCTTCATTGTCTCCTAAGAGCAGACTTACAAATGGTAACCTTACTTCACAGTCCTGTTTTCCACACTTAATCACAGAACATAAAGACAACCTTTCCACATTGTATGGACCAATACAAGCAGTCTTGTTGAATCCTAACTAATTTAGAAGGACAGAAAGACATGAAAGAATATAATAAAACAGGAAGAAAGTGAGCTAGGGTAATAGAAGTTGAAAGAGGTGGTTTGAGGATACCAAATATTGAAATCACATATTTTAAATGGCATTTTATAAAAGATACAAGCAACACTCTGACCTTCTAACATGAAGATGATCATGCTGATCTAATATTAATCAGTTTAACAGTACTTGGTTACTTTTGCCATCAATGAGCACAGATCTACAATGAATCATACATGTTATTGTCTGGTGTCTACTTGTGACCATTGGTATACAGCAACAAAATAGTTGGGAGAAATCAATTCAACGTCTGGGAACAGAAAGCTAATTAGATCAAGCAGGCATTAAACTAACAGCCTTGGGGTCCCCATCATCTCAGTTAATGGCAACTCGACTCTTATCAACTACTTAGGTCAAAAGCCTTGGGATTTTTCCTTGAATCTTCTGTTTCATATATCCATTCTCTTATTTTAGTAAAATGCTGTCCATACTGCCTTCAAAGCATTAGAAAGAACTATATTAGAAGTCATAGCTTCTATTGATCACAAATGGTCATAAATGGCAATTTCATATAGTTCAGACTGACATATGCAGGTATTTAATCATTTTTCACAGCCTCTATTAACATAACCCTAGTCAAAGGCACCATTATCTCTAATATCTGCATAATTTCAATAACTTCCTACCTGGTCTCCCTGCTTCCAACATGCCCCCCTGATCATTCTGTTCTTAACACAGCAGTAAGAGTGATTTTGGCAATCCCTAGGTAAGAGCCTAGGTATGTGGATGTGAGAGCTGGACCATAAAAAAGGCTGAGCGCCAAAGAATTGATGCTTTTGAACTGTGGCATTGGAGAAGACGCCAGTCAATCCTAGAGGAAATCAGTCCTGACATTTCATTGCAAGGGTTGATGCTGAAGCTGAAGCTCCAATACTTTGGCTTCTGCTGCTGCTGCTGCTGCTAAGTCGCTTCAGTCGTGTCTGACTCTGTGAGACCCCACAGACGGCAGCCCACCAGGCTCCCCCGTCCCTGGGGTTCTCCAGGCAAGAACACCTGATGCGAATAACTGACTCACTGGAGAAGACCCTGATGCTGGGAAAGATCGAAGGCAGAAGGAAAAGGGAACAACAGAGGATGAAATGGTTGGATGGCACTGCTGACTCGATAGACACTGGGTATGAGCACGCTTCGGGAGTTGGTGATGGACAGGGAATTCTGACGTGCTGCAGTCCATGGGGTCACGCAGTCAGACATGACTGAACAAGTGAACTAAACTGAGCTAAGAGCATGTCTTTTTTCTTGCAAAAGCGTCTTATCTTTCTTTTAATGAAAGCTCAGGGCTTTCATTATTTGGGCTTCCCTGGTGGTTCAGCAGTAAAAGAATCTGGCTGCCAAGCAGGAGATGGAAAGGAAATGGCAACCCATTCCAGTATTCTTGCCGGGGAAATTCCACGGACAGAGGAGCCTGGTGGGCTACAGTGCACAGGGTGGCTAAGAGTCGGACATGACTTGGTGACTAAACAACCACAGGTCCTTATTGTGACCCAAGAGGCCCTACTTCATTTGGGTGTACAATTCCCTCCCTCAGGGAGGAGGCCCTTATCTTCGATTAGTCCTCCTCTCATTTAGTTTGCTCTGGGCACCCTGAACTCGCTAATTTTCCTGGAGAACGCCAGGCATGCTTTTGCATCGGGGCCTCTGCACTTGCTCTTGCCTCTGTCTGGAATGCTCCTTCTCCATACATACGCATGACTTACTTCATTTAGATCCTTATTTCAAAGTCACCATGTCAAGGAAGCCTTCCTTGGCTACTCTATCTCTCATGCGAACATACCCTCAACTCCCTTCTTGCTTTCTTTTTACCATGGCAATAATCATCAGCTGACACACTCTACAATTGAAATTTTTTTTTCCTTGTTCCTTCTTACTACAATATAAGTTCTAGAAAGGCAGAAATTTTGATCTGTTCTGGGTGCTATGGAGTCCCTAGAGCCCATAACAGTGTCTAGCACATGAGCAGGCACTCAGTAACTTTTTCCTGAATGAATGAATGGGTCTTAAAACTTAAGCTAGTGAGTGCTCAGTTGCTTAGTCATGTCTGACTCTTTGCAACCCCTTGGACCATAGTCTGCCTGCTTCTCAGTCCATGGGATTTTTCAGGCAATACTAGAGTGAGTTGCCCTTTATTTCTGCAGGGGATCTTCTCGACCCAGGAATGGAACTCGAGTCTCCTGCACCTGCAGGCAGATTCTTTACCACTGAGCCATCTGGGAAGCCGGCTTAAGGTGATCAGTCAGTTAATTCACCCTTTATTCTGTTCTTCAAAACCCATTCATGCTGAGTGTTTGCAGGAAGTTTTGTTCTTTTGCATATCCAGAGTAAGGAAATCTCATTTGACCCTTGAGCGTTACTCTAGGAGGGTACAAGACAAAGCAACATATGGAAGATTTCTTTCAATTTCTCAAAACCAGTCTAATAATTTCTTTTCCTTTCCTTTCCTTCCCTTTCATTTTTTTTACTCCAGGAAGGTCATGATTGATTGTCCAGCAATTTTCTTATAATGTCAAGATTAGAACTGGCAGAGAAGAAATAGGTTTGTGAAGTCACCATGTCTTGGGTCCTAAAACTGTTTCCTGGGTTTCTTCACCCAAATGGCTCTAACAAAGACTCAAAGAGATCCTTCACAAGAGGAGAAGAAATTTTAGCCAGACCATACACAGTTTCATGGAACTTAACTGTCATCTATTAAAGTGGTTGAAAACTGACCAGGAGTTACATATATCACCTTCTTGGGAGACATAAGAGAAGTTGCCGGGAAACATTCTGGTGGCTGTAAAGAGATTCAGAGAAATATTGTTCTTGAAATGCTATTTATAAAGCATTTTCTATAGCAACACTGGCAAAATAAGCCATTTAAAAAGTGTAATTACAATTCCTTCAGGTTCTTCTTTGACAAAGCTACCTTATTGCTAAAGCTCATGTGACATTAGAAAATATTACCTTTGGCAGGCACTTCATTATTATTTAAGCCTTGAGAATACATCAATGAAAACGGGGTCGAAAAAAAGGAAATTGAGCAAGCCACTGATAAAATGTTCAATCAAAATCTGCTAGCAGATGCTTTTTTACACAAAAGACCTGTAGGTGGTATAGAAGTGAGGGCAAAGTGGAGAAGAACAAGCAAAGCAAAGGGGGCAGCCTTTGAGGATGAGAGCAGCCTGGCCACTGCAGATATGAGGGATCTTAATAAACACAGTGAGGAAAATTTTTAAAAAAATAAACACAATGCGGTAAGATTTCTGATCTGAAAGTGAGTCAAGGTTTACCTGTAAGATGAAGAGTCGGTTAAGCAGTAAACAAATCCTCTTTCATTGAATTACGAAGGCATATGGCTTAGGCCTAGGTCATTCTATTTTCTTCAACCTTCTTCAGTTTTTTTTTTCTTTTTCATCATTGCTAATATGCATGTCTAGTTAATTAGTGTTTATACAGTAGTGACATCATTTGAAATCTTTCCTTTTAATGTCAAAAACTTACTGGAAAGTAGATGACAATATTATATCTGAGAGAATCTATATGATCTGCTGTTCAAGACACCTGAGGTACAAATACTACCGTAATGCCAGCTTGCTGAATGGCAGGCATAAAAATACTAGGTAGAAACAACCAATCTCTAAACAAGATTTAGTCATGCCAATCTAGTCCTTGGTTATACTTTCTTACAGCTAATAGCCCTACGTGCTAATGAAACTTATACAACTCATGCTTATTCTATTCTCTGTTCAGACCAAATCAGAAACCTATAAAAGCTTAGTAAATATTAAGACAAAATAAAAGAAAACCTTTACATGGCTTCATAATCTTTTCAGGCAAAATCGATTATTTATGATTCATATTTAATTATAGTCCTTTCTCAGTCAACTGATCATGCAATTCTCATAAAAGATTATTATCATTCTTTCACAGAAGGGATTCCCTTCCTGACAAAGGGCTGGTTTGTCAAATAAGATGTAAGAACTAAACCTGAAAGGCAGGAGAATAATACTAGTTTTTGCAAAAATGTTCATTTCACTTTCGTTAATTTCCATAGTCAACTATATCTGCTTTTTTTAATTGAAATATAGTTGATTTACAATGTTGTGTTAGTTTTGGGTGTAGAGCAAAGTGACTCAGTTATATACATACACATGCAAAAAAAGCAAAATGGCTGCCTGGGGAGGCCTTACAAATAGCAGTGAAAAGAAAAGAAGCGAAAAGCAAAGGAAAAAAGGAAACATATAAGCATCTGAATGCAGAGTTCCAAAGAATAGCAAGAAGAGATAAGAAAGCCTTCCTCAGCGATCAAAACAAAGAAATAGAGGGAAACAACAGAATGGGAAAGACTAGAGATCTCTTCAAGAATTTTAGAGATACCAAGGGAACATTTCATGCAAAGATGGGCTGAATAAAGGACAGAAATGGTATGGACCTAACAGAAGCAAAAGATATTAAGAAGAGGTGGCAAGTGTATATAGAAGAACTGTACAAAAAAGATCTTCATGACCAAGATAATCACGATGGTATGATCACTCACCTAGAGCCAGACATCCTGGAATGTGAAGTCAAGTTGATCTTAGGAAGCATCACTATGAACAAAGCTAGTGGAAGTGATGGAATTGCAGTTGAGCTATTTCAAATCCTGAAAGATGATGCTGTGAAAGTGCCACACTCAATATGACAGCAAATTTGGAAAACTCAGCAGTGGCCACAGGACTGGAAAAGGTCAGTTTTCATTCGAATCCCAAAGAAAGGCAATGCCAAAGAATGCTCCAACTACCGCACAATTGCACTCATCTCACACGCTAGTAAAGTAATGCTCAAAATTCTCCAAGCCAGGCTTCAGCAATACATGAACC
>SJYT01025937.1:104891-120598 GCA_006410635.1 Cephalophus harveyi
CTCTTCCAAAGCCTTTGACTGTGTGGATCACAATAAACTGTGGAAAATTCTGAAAGAGATGGGAATACCAGACCACCTAACCTGCCTCTTGAGAAATCTGTATGCAGGTCAGGAAGCAACAGTTAGAACTGGACAGACATGGAACAACAGACGGTTTCCAAATAGGAAAAGGAGTATGTCAAGGCTGTATATTGTCACCCTGATTATTTAACTTATATGCAGAGAACATCATGAGAAATGCTGGACTGGAAGATGCACAAGCTGGAATCAAGATTGCCGGGAGAAATATCAATCACCTCAGATATGCAGATGACACCACCCTTATGGCAGAAAGTGAAGAACAACTAAAAAGCCTCTTGATGAAAGTGAAAGAGGAGAGTGAAAAAGTTGGCTTAATGTTCAACATTCAGAAAACGAAGATCATGGCATGTGGTCCCATCACTTCATGGCAAATAGATGGGGAAATAGTGGAAACAGTGTCAGACTTTATTTTTGGGGCTCCCAAATCACTGCAGATGGCGATTGCAGCCATGAAATTAAAAGACGCTTACTCCTTGGAAGGAAAGTTATGACTGACCCAGATAGCATACTGAAAAGCAAAGACATTACTTTGCCAACAAAGGCCTGTCTAGTCAAGGCTATGGTTTTTCCTGTGGTCATGTATGGATGTGAGAGTTGGACTGTGAAGAAGGCTGAGCACTGAAGTACTGATGCTTTTGAACTGTGGTGTTGGAGAAGACTCTTGAGAGTCCCTTGGACTGCAAGGAGATCCAACCAGTCCATTCTAAAGGAGATCAGTCCTGGTTGTTCACTGGAAGGACTGATGCTGAAGCTGAAACTCCAATACTTTGGCCACCTAAGGTGAAGAGTTGACTCATTGGAAAAGACTGTGATGCTGGGAGGGATTGGGGGCAGGAGGAGAAGGGGACGACCGAGGATGAGATGGCTGGATGACATCACTGACTTGATGGACGTGAGTCTGAGTGAACTCCGGGAGTTGGTGATGGACAGAGAGGCCTGGCATGCTGAGATTCATGGGGTCACAAAGAGTTGGACACGACTGAGCAACTGAAGTGATATATATATACACACACAGATATGCATATTCTTTTCCAGTATAGGCTATTACAAAATATTGAGTAAGCTCCATGTGCTATACAGTAGGTCCTTGCTAGTCATCTATTTTATTTATAGTAGTGCATATATGTTTTTTTTTAAATCTTATTTTTACTTAACCATACTGTATTGGTTTTGCCATACGTAGTGCATATATGTTAATCCCAAACTTCTAATTTATTCATCGTCCCTTTTCCCCTTTGGTAATGATGAGTTTATTTTCTATGTTGTGAGTCTATTTCTGTTTTGTATACAAGTTCCTTTGTATTATTTTTTTAAGATTCCACATATAAGTGATAGCATATGATATTTATCTTTCTCTGTGTGGCTTATTTCACTTAGATTTCTGTCTTATAGGAATAAACTTCTAGCTTCCCATGGCAAGGGGTCTGTAACTGGCAAAATCATTTTGATGATTTAATATTGGCTTTTCTCATGTCTGCCCCCTCACAGTAAGGCTCTATTAAAAAATCTGACTTATACATTTAATAAAAATTTCTTCCTGAGGTGCTCAAGTCTCTGATGGGAATAGCCTGAATGCACATTTTCAACCTTATTTTGTACTATATCTCATTCATAATCCACTATCTATTGAATCATCCAACTGAAAGAACCCCATGGACTGTAGCCCACCAGGTTTTTCTGTCCATCGAATCTCTAGGCAAGAAAACTGGAGTGGGTTGCCATTCCCTTCTCCAGGGGATCTTCCTGACCCAGGGATCTATCCCAGGTCTCCTGCACTGCAGGCAGATTCTTTACCATCTGAGCCACCAGGGAAGCCCAATGCTGTGATAGCTTCAGGTGACCAGCAAAGGGACTCAGCCATACTTATATATGTATCCATTCTTCCTCAAAGCTCCCTCCCTTGCCAGCTCCCACATAACTCCGAGCAGAGTTCCATGAGCTATACAGCAGGTCCTTCTTGGTTATCCATTGTAAATATAGCCATGTGTACAAGGCCATCTCAATCTCCCTAATTATTCCTTCACCCCAGCAACCATAAGTTCATTTTCTAAGTCTGTGGGTCACTTCTTGGCCTTCCTTAACCATTTCTTTGGTTGGGAAAGCAAGTATTCCACTTCAGATACATAGTTTAAAGTCAGTTTCTTTGTGGTAGAGGATAAGGTTCCAAAGCAATTGTTGACATATCACAGGTGCTTCCAGGAAGCTATGTTGTTAAGTACAAAAGTACCCATGGGAATACAGATTTGTTATTGAGGTCCTCCAAAAAAACCAGGCAGTGTCCTAACCCTCCAGGTGAAGGGGAATCAGAGAGTGTGTATGCATGTGGAGGAGGGTGAGATGGTTAAAATGACATCAGGGGAGTGGAGAAAGATATTCTTCCAGGGTGCTTGGTCTGGACTTCTTTTTTCTCCCTCCAGATTGAATCCGACATCTTGGTAATTCTGAATTTGGTTCAAGGATGAGGAAAGCCCAGTGTTTTTATACATCCCATTAAATGAGACTGTAGAGATTCTAGAAATTCTATATGAATGTTGAAGATAGGTGGGTATGAAAGAGAGTAGTAGAACAGCAAGAGGTGAATTTTCCCAATCTGGTGACAGCTTACAGTTAGGGGGCAGCAAGCCGATCACTCCTGATCACTACTTCCCCCCACCACCAATGGCCCTATCCTCTCATTCAACTTGGAACCAAAAGAGGTATGCTGAATTCTGCTGTCTGTAGTTCTGCTCTCACTTCCTACAGCATGCTGCATCCTTGGCTATGTTGAGTACTTTTTTTAGTCTGAGAAAGAAAGAAACAGAGGGAAGGAGAGGGAAGGAGAGGAGGAGCGAGTCTGTACCTGATTAGAGATGCCTTCAATGGCACTTGGCTAGCATACTGTAAAGTAATTACATCAGGTTTTTTGAAGCTTCTTTTTATGCATGTTCTGTTCATCCTTGTTTAGTTTACTTTATAGACAGACCATTTTCAACTTGAAAATGTCATTGGGCACGAGGTTGTCAAAAGCAGCTCCAGGTGAGAAAAACACTCCCCAGCACAACTGGCTTATCTGCCCTTGTGACAGCTCCCTGCCTCACTGCCTCCCACTCCTTGCCTATTTTTTTGGCCTGGGATCTCTCAGCTCTGAGTCTTGGCTATGGCATTAGACACTGCTTCAGCTCAGCCTAGATGAGATATGCTTATTGACCTCAGACATTCTCTCCCTTACTGCCTATTCATTTCCCCTGGTCTTCAAGTTGTTCTATCAAGGGATGTTCAGCTACACAGTATTGCCTCCTTTGCTATTTCTCCTTGAAAGTGCACACTATTTAAAAACAGACACAAAATAAAAATAACACTAGGTCCTTTCTTATAATGAAACAACAACACACTAATCGGTACATTAAAAAAATATAATCCTACTCTGTTAGTAGCAAAACACTCACTTTACAACATCGCAATGACTAGCGCAGCATACAGAATGTAATTTCTGAAAAGACAGCTTCATTTCAATGTGTATATGCAACAGCATCCTTTATTAGAAAGGAAACAGCTATAATAAACACAAATCCTAGTGACAGCAGGAATCACGCTAGCAACAAACCCATCAAAATGGAATCAAACATCACTAGACGAACACCATCAGAGAGATAGGTACAAGTGCTTTTCCCATATGGGAGTCTCTGCAACTTCAATTTGAAACTATGGAACTAGGGCAGCTGTTGCAATATATTTATGCAGGTTTTACACAGTGTTATTCTGTTCTTAGTAATGGTTCATAGAGGGTTTTAAGCTGTTAATGGGAGAGTCTTTCATGATCACAGTTTCGCTGCAGTTCCATGTTTTTCATATTGCTGTTATAAGTACTCAAGTTCAGAGACAGTGATTTATTTTCTGATCATCTCGAAGATGTTTTAAGTAACTTGCACTGCAAATAATTGGAGAAGGAAACGGCAATCCACTCCAGTATTCTTGCCTGGAGAATCCCATGGACGGAGAAGCCTAGTAGGTTACAGTCCACGGGGTCGCAAAGAGTCGGACACGACTGAGCATCTTCACCTCACTGCAAATAATATGTTTACAAACTGATAAGCCTTGAACAGGGGTTATGGCATGTTGGTGTAAATGGATCACATGTTCCAAAAGCAACAGCTTTCTAATTACCAATAATCGGGCTTGCATTCATGCATAGCTTTATAATGTTCTAAAGTCCTAGGTATATTTTAATCCATACTGTTTAGATAGTAGCTAAAAGTATTCTATTCTTTCTTATATCCAATGACTGCATATTGTCAATGCTTTTTAAAATAATTCTATTTGATTTTTTCCCCTCCTTCTAAACATTTCAGTGGGAATTTCCTAAAAGCAGGAAGCTTTGCCAATAAGGTCTATAGTCATTTAAGGTATGGTGTATTAAGAAATTTCAACAGTTTTGTCCTTTGTCCATTTCACCTCCATCTTATGTATACAAGAATAAATAGCTAGACCACCTTTTCCCAAACCAAGCACCATGCTTGAGATGTTAAAAGGTATTACATACACACAGACACACAGAGCTAAATAAGTTGGGAAACATTTCATATCATAGCTCCTCTTTGAAATTTACAACAAGAGTAACATATTAAATCAGGAACAATTATGCACTAAATAGACTTGTCAATCTTTGTTTAACCCAGTATATTCACAACTTATTTATCACAGACAATTCCCTTGACTACTGTGGACCAAACTTTTCTTTTTTTAAATTTATTTTCACATCCTATGGAACAATACTCTGTACAAAAGTTTGGGAACACTAACTCCAACAAATAAATAATTTCAATATAGCAAAATAACATATCTCAAGCTTCTTTTTTTAGAATGCTAGTTTATCAAGACTCTTATGTACCATTTTCTGAATAGTATTGGACTAAGAAACAGAGGACAAGATGTGGAATTTGCAACCCTTTCTATATGTCTAACAATATATGTAAGCTACACTTGGGTGTCTCCTATTGGTAACAAAAACAAGATGATGTAGCCTTCTGGTGTTCAGATGAATCTGAAAAGCAAAAACAATTGGAAAACAGACCATAACCCATTAGATGACAGAGCAAATTATTTCTTATTACTGATCAAAGACACTGAGTAACCAGAATAAAAACCAATGAAGGCATAAACCTTCTCTATCTGTGTGTGTGTGTTAGTCGCTCAGTTGTGTTCGACTCTTTGCGACTGCATGGGCTGCAGTTCACCAGGCTCCACTGTCCATGGAATTCTGCAGCAAAGAATACTGGAATGGGTTGCATTTCCTTTTTCAGGGCACCTTCCCGACCCAGGGATTGAGCCCAGATCTCCTGCATGCAGGTGGATGCTTTACCATCTGAGCTACTAGGGAAGCCCCCTAAACCTTCTATATAAAAAAATGATATGCAAATCTGAAAAGCCAAAAGTCACATCAAATACCAAGAGTGTCATGAGCAGCAAAACCAAATGGAACCGACACCTTAATCAAGCAAGTCTTCCTTTCATCATTGGGATAGGCAATGTATAGGGGACAGTTAGGTGTATGAGTCGATGCATAACTCCCTAGAATCATTTTAATAGTGGATTTCAAGGTGAGCATATGCCTTGGAAATCAGAGCTGTATGCAGGGGATGTATAAGAAAGAGAAATTTGTTTTTTTCTCACCTAGTTTCACTGACTCCATAGAAGAGGAAGAAACTGAGTCTCCTGTACTTTTACAAAAGGTTGAATGGGTATTAATATACTGATTAGGAAATACAGTTCTATCTATGGTTCTTTGTTGCTCTACTGATCTCATCAGATAACCAAATACTACTCAAAGGGCCAATTCACTTCGAGATAAAGGACTTGTGCAAGAATGTCTATCAGCTGTCCCTATATGGGGAACAGGTAACTCATGACTGGCACTGGTCAAGTCAGCTTTTGGTAATGAAGGTTTTCTCAGAAAATGGATTGTATCTCTTTTATTTCATCATTTTGTTCCTGCAAATCTATGGGTTTGAAATCTGTTTAGGACTTAACATCTCAGAAGAAACTGTAGGGTAACTTCAATTTTCCTAACATATTTTGTGCTTATTCCCTTAAACAACCACTGAAGGCTGAATCAGAGGTAGGGAGTAAATGATAAAGAACAATTAGGTAGTCCTTCGCAGGTCTCATGATCTTGCTCTAACATGTTTTGAATACTCTGCTGTTCTTGATTGTTAGAAAAATGTTTTCATTTCATGATAAAACTTAGAACATAATATATCTGAGGCCAGCCCAGGTAACAAATATTTCATTTAAATGTTTGAACCCATCACAAAGGGCACGACTCATGTCTTATGGTCATCTGAACACCATGAGGACGACAAATACATGTGCTAAATTCATGTAAAAACTACTAATTATTAAACTTTCATAACCATTACATTGTCAATAAATATGGAGTAATTCTTCTGACTTTCTTTAGAAATAAGCTAATTACCAGCTACTAGTATAGTCAGTCATTTTGGACTTGGTTGGGTCCTTGTAAAGTTGGGAAGCCTCACTGAGTTGTTCTTTCTCTCTATATAATTTTACATATAGTTATTATAGTTATATATTTTGCTATTGATAGTAATAAATCTATTTCAAAAATATTATCTTTTTGGCAGTAACAACAAAAGATCTGAGTCTTTACAATTATCAATCACAAATCTGTTACAAAATGCGAATGGGTTCATCACTATTGAATACATCTTTTATTCTCTACCTTATGAGCCATTAGTCACCCACAGAAACTAGATCACTGTATATACAAAATAGATAGCTTCATACTCTAAGAACAACAACATATAATTTATTCCATGAATGTCTACAAGGAACTCTGCCATTTTAAAGTCTTTTGGGTATCAGAAAACCTCCAAAATCAATTCATAGTCAATTCAAAATCAAGTTCCTAAGAATAGCAAAATATGATATCTCTATAAACCACACAGAATTGCAAATTACCTATTCAATATTAATCTAACGTTTGTCAGTCTTTCAACACACAATTGGCAATAGAATTCTTCTTACATCACTTATATCTATAGTTATGCTTTCCTGTTCTACTACCAAGTATAGTTCGCAAATTTCTATTGTTCTAAAAGAAATAGGTCCAATAAACTAATCTTCACTAGTATTTGAACAAACAAAAAATTGACATGACATTTTCAGCTGAAGTATAATTTACTCTTGATATTTGATTTTGAATATATTATAAACGTATGACATAGAGAATAAATTTACTACAAATGGCCTTTATTATGCAGCTTTGATGAAAGCACCTTAATCGAAATTTTAAGTCTGTTTCCTTTGGTCACTATGGTTACATCCTCTCCCATGTATCTTCATGATTCTAAATGAAATAAAAACATTTTGCTTTAGAGTGACATTTGGCACCCTGTTCATAATATCCACTCTGAACACTGCTGTCAGGTTATTTAAATGAGAAGAGTACCAGGCTACCTTCATGATGGGTATCTGAGGTACAAGATACCGTTTGTTGTTGCCATCAACAAAAGGTATGACCTTGGGCAAATCACCTAAATCTCACAGTATTTTCAAAATTGGTAGCGGTTGTACTCAGTGATGTTAAAAGTCCCTGAAATTCAAATCTTTCATATGGATCTTCTTAAAGTATTTTTCCATCAGTACATTTCTAAAAGGTAACTCTCAAGCTATATAGTTTGTAACTCAGGATCCTCTGGCTTTTCCTTCTAGTCTTTTCTAACAGCACTCTCCAGAAAGTAACGCTTCCTCCAGATGGGTTGATGGTGTCCTGACTGGAAACTTCTTCCTGCATGTGTGCTGAGCTGCTTCAGGCATGTCTGACTCTCTGCCACCCTATGGACTGTAGCCGGCTGGGCTTCTCTGTCTAGGATTCTCCAGGGAAGAATACCTGAGCGGGTGCCATTTCCTGCTCTTGGGAACTTCTTCATATTTAAGTCCAAACTGCTATCTTTTCATGTGTTTCCCTTGTCACCTCAAAATATAACAGTATTAATAATACTAATATCAACATTATTATTATTAATGCTAATGATAATTCAAGACTCCCAGCCTAATTCAGTTCAAGGACTTATCAATAATAATGGCCATTATTACATTTCATTATGGGACACTGTATGCACATCTATGCTATCCTTTTTATCTGTCTCATTTAGTCTTTACAGCTAGCTACTACTTCCCTTTTTAAAAATCCTTTTCTGTTCTACCTCAAAAATGTGGTGAACCTCTCAAGAGAAACAGGCAAGCAAATTAACATTCTTCATAGTTTGTGTGATACGTACAAACCCAGAAAGAGGAAAGAAAACAACTGAGAATTCCTTAATAGTAAATGTGAAAATAACATACATCAGATCGGTAACTTCATAGATTGTTTAATAACAAATTCTGTATCTGAGGCTGCTTAAAGATGAATTTCTACATTTCTCACTTAATCAAATGAGTTTTGCAAACATGATTTCTTTTTTTTTCTATGTCATGTGATTTATTTTTAATTTTTAATGTAAATTTATTTATTTTAATTGGAGGCTAATTACTTTACAATATTGTATTGATTTTGCCATACATGAACATGAATCTGCCACTGTGTACACGTGTTCCCCATCTTATCATTTCAATTTCATTTTCTCTTAAATGTACTTAAAGTTAGATAACCTATGTCACATGTAGCATATCATAGATTTCCATATTAAAAAAATAAGGAAACCATAATAAAACTGTTGACTATTTCCTGTTATCAATAATGTCAGGTATGCCATTCAATCCAAGTGTCTATTTTATCAATTATATAAAATTCATTTATATCATGTTCATTATTTATTCAAACTTCAAATACTTACTAAATTCCAAATGCCTAACTCAGGTTATGAGGATAAAATTAAAGTAGTTGTGATAACAACCAGAAAGAGTCAAGAAATACAGCATTAGTTATAATTGAAGAAACATGCTTTAAGTCCTCAAAACTGTAAACAGAATTATACATTGCTTGTGATTTACGATTAACACTTGCTCTTGACCCCTGAGACAACCATGACTGTGCAAATGTGTTCTATCTTTGCTTGTCCAGAAGATTCACTGATAAACCTGTTAATTCTGACATCAAACTCAACACCTTGGTATCCTGATGTTAGGAGGTAGAGGGGACTATGGTGTACAAATAAAGACTTTCTCCCAAGTCATGAAATGTACAAAAGAATCAGAAATAGGCCTTGTTTTTCACAATAAAAGCTTGATCAAATTCCACCCCATATTTTGTAAGATGGGTACAAAATAGTAGTACAAGTAATAGTAATGCTTCAGTGGAAAAAGTCACGCCAATAGTAATATTTGGCACCTGTGCCTTTATCAAAACCACTTACAACCATAGCCATTTTCACTCATACTCTGCTTTAGTCCAACAACACTGGAAAAAAAAATGCAGTGCACTACAAATCACTGAAATAAACTGGCAAACTAGTTTGGGGAATTGTGTGTAGTATACTTTCACTCACTAGCTCATGTTTGCCAATAGTGCTATTTTCATGAATAAAAATCTACAAGAAAATTGACAAAAACATGTTACTGACAGGTGGTTAGAACCCCTGTTTCTGTATAAATCTGCATCACACAAGAAAGAAAATAATCTTACAGTCTCCACTGTCATTGTTATATTGTTTTGCACTCTTAAAACCAACAACTCTATAGGATCAAGAATTAGATATAAGCTGCTAAATGCAGGTCTCAGTTTGGATATACTCTTTAAGAATTCTTAAAATTATTTCCCCAAAGGCCATCTTTCAGTTCTGTTTTTTCTTATGATTTGTTGCTTGTGTAATTTCTACACGTCAGAGTTGGCTAGCTCCTGGTGCTCATGAGGCCAAGGTCATGAGTTTGACTGCTGTGCCAGTCAGTTAGCTTTCTAAAAAGAGAGAGAGAGAGAGAGAAAAAGATTCTGTACCCAGTAGCTATAACTACAGCCAGCCAGGGTGCAAATTCACATCTTTGGTAAAAAGAGGAACCAGAGAAGGTACAGATGGGGCTATAAAGACATCCCAGAGCACATGTGAGCACATGTCTTAATGAGTCAAGTTTTTTCCTCACATTCAAATTCCATAAGGTTCACATAAACATTGGGAATTATGCTGTAAAACCACCATCATGCCAATTACACATTGGAAACATATTCAAAAGAAATCGACAACACATGCTTATATTTGAGAGCATTTTAAAGATCTCAGAGGGAAAACAAGTAATATAGATGATGATTATTATATGGTCTGGAGGTTTATGTACACAGGATGATGTATAAAATGGGTAATTACAAAATCTCATACATAAGAAAATAAATTTGACAACTTCAAGCTTAGATAAATCAATACTTAATAGTGTTTCAGCAAGTGATTAAGTTTGTTTATAGCATAGGATTAGTGAAGGAGAAGAGGAAAAATTCCTTTAACTACTAGTGAGTCTGAAGCCATTCCATTTTCCTTTGAGCTAGGGACAGTTAAATGTGCCTAGCCTTGCTTTGGGATAACTTATCTCTGGCTGGGGTATGAAATGGACTGCAAGGAGGGAGCATCTGGGGAAGGAGGTCCGACTGCTACTGCAGGAGTCTTGGCAAGAGGCAGCGAGCGCTTGGGGTAGGGTACAAGAGAAAGGGACTGGACGTGAGTAAGAGGCTGAAGGCAGTGAATATGAATTCTGGATTACAGAGCCAGATTACATGAGTCTGAATCCCAGCTCTTCAATACCTGAGGGTTTTGACTGAAAGCAGCTGTCTAATTTCTCTGTACATGGTTGGTCCAACTGTGAAATGCAAGTCCTAACAACTCAATTCCTAGAACACTTCTGAGGATGAAAGAATAAGTACTTGGCATTGTGCTGGTACATGGTAAGTGCTAAACAACTGTTAATAGTAATAATAATAAGAAGAAAAGTTTTTCTAACTAAATGGATGTGGAAGGCAAGTGAGAGAGAAGAGACACGAACACCGCTAGAGACTGAACCTATATAACTAAGGCTGCTGGTAACATTGAAAGGAAGGTTTCAGAAGGGGGCGAACTAGTATTCATTATACTGAGTTTCGGGCGTGGGGATAAGTATCTAAGTTAAAATATGCAGTTACACTTTAAAGCTTAAGTCTGGTGTGGGGGGGGGGGTAGGGGGAAGGGGAGATTTAAGCCTCACACCTCTTTACAGTGAAGCATTGACAGAAGATTGGAGAAGACTGCTAAAGATGGCGGGGAAAGAAAGGAAGAGAGCAAAATTATAAAAGAGATTAAGGTTTTCATATCCAAAGGCAAGACTCACTATGCTAATGGCATGAAATAAAATATAAATGCAATGTCATATACTTGGAACTCCATAAACAGTAGGAAAAATTTTCACTTGTCAAAAATAAAAAAACTAGTCTCAAATTTATAAACCAGTGCTATGACCTACACATAATTCTCTTCAACCTGTCTCTTATACACATCTAGATGTGTATAAGAGACAGCTAATATATTTGTACACAACTTGAATAACACAAAGAAAAATATAATTTTTAAAAAACTCAGCAGAACTCTATAGAAATCATCTCTCAGATTCCAATCATCTTCAGATTCCAATAAAACAGTTGCAAAATGTTATTCAATTTAGACATATGTCACCTCTTCTAAGTCTCAGTTTACTTATCCATAAGTTAAAACCAGTAGATTAGGATATTTCTAAATTAGTTTCCATTTATAAATAATATAGAAAAGGCAGAGGAACCAGAGATGAAATTGCCAACATCTGCTGGCTCACAGAAAAAGCAAGAGAATTCCAGAAAAACATCTACTTCTGCTGATTATGCCAAAGCCTTTGACTGTGTGGATCAAAACAAACTGTGGAAAATTCTTCAAGAGATGGGAATACCAGACCACCTTACCTGACTCCTGAAAAACCTTTATACAGGTCAAGAAGCAACAGTTAGAACTGGACATGGAACCACAGACTGGTTCTAAATTGGGAAACGAGTATGTCAAGGCTGTATGTTGTCACCCTGCTTATTCAACTTATATGCAAAGTACATCATGTGAAATGCCAGGCTGGATGAAGCACAAGCTGGAATCAAGATAGATTGCCAAGAGAAGTATCAGTCACCTCAGATATGCAGATGGCACCACCCTTATGGCAGAAAGTGAAGAGGAGCTAAAAAGCCTCTTGATGAAGGTGAAAGAGGAGAGTGAAAAAGCTGACTTAAAACTCAACATTCAAAAAATGAAGATCATGGCATCCAGTCCCATCACTTCATCACAAATAGGTGGAGAAACAATGGAAACAGCAAGAGATTTGATTTTCTTGGGCTCCAAAATCACTGGAGATGGTGACTGCAGCCATGAAACTAAAAGACACTTGCTCCTTGGAAGGAAAGCTATGACCAACCTAGACAGCGAATTACAAATTAGAGACATGACTTTCCTGACAGAGGTCCGTCTAGTCAAGGCTATGGTTTCTCCAGTGGTCATGTATGGATGTGAGAGTTGGACTATTAAGAAAGCTGAGTGCCGAAGAATTGATGCTTTTGAGCTGTGGTGTTCGAGAAAACTCTTGAGAGTCCCTTGGACAGTGAGGAGATCAAACCAGTCAATCCTAAAGGAAATCAGTCCTGAAAATTCATTGGAAGGACTGATGCTAAAGCTGAAGCTCCAATACTTTGGCCACCTGATGCGAAGACCTGACTCATTGGAGACGACCCTGATGCTGGGAAAGATTGAAGGCAGGAGGAGAAGGGGACGAAAGAGGGTGAGATGGTTGGATGGCATCACTGACTCAATGGACATGAGTTTGAGCAAGCCCTGGGAGTTGGTGATGGACAGGGAAGCCTGGCGTGCTGCAGTCCATGGGGTCGCAAAGGGTCTGACATGACTGAGCCACTGAACTGAATTGCAGTACTATACAATCTACAGAGCAGTAGATTGATTGGCCTAAGTCATTTGTAGGTTCAAACATGCATTTAACTCTCCTGTTAACAGTCAGTCTTGCCTTCCATTTAATTAGGGAATGCTTAGCTGACTTGTCAGCTACTTCCTGCTTTACGAAACTTGAATGGGTAAGTCTCCCAAACTTGCTCAGCCACTTAAACACTCCTCTGTGCTGCTGCTGCTTCTTTTGCATAAATTTCCAAAAGGTTATTATTTTGTTTTGTAAGGATTTATGTCCTGAATCCTTCAAAAACAATTTAACGTAAGACAATTAAATAAAATGTGAAAACAGCACTGTCCAGGGTAGAGGCAGTAGACAGCTCCTAGAGGCAGCCAAGGGGCTCGACGAGCTATTTTTGAAAAGTGGCTGCTGTGGTTTTGAATATAAGTTTCCTGAGAGCCAAGCTAAAGAATGGTGTATGGAACATTTTTTAAATGTCTGAGTAAAAGAAAACAGACATCTTTGTGCAAAAAAATCTTGCTGGCATAAAACTAAAAACTCCATCCTGTGGATGTTTGTATGAGGAGCTTTGAACATACTTTGGACAGTGATTTTACCTACAGTTTAGCACATTTCACCAAAAAAGTGCAAGTGGACAAAAAGATTCTTTATAAATTGCTTTAATCAGTTCTTAAGAACAAAAGTAGCATTATGAGTAGAGTAGAAATATCGGTAATGCAATGTCAAAAGGGCTGATTTGAATCCCTTATACATCATTCACTAGTCACCTAAGTTTTGGTAAATCATTAAATTGTTTATCTATAAACCAAGGATAACAATATATACCTCGCCTGATAATCATATGGTTGAATAATCAAATGACAACAGTCTATATGAAAGTGTTTAAGTGCTATACTAATGGAAGCTGTTACTAGTATCATCACTACTATTATCATAACAAGAGTTAAAAATCACAGAAAAAAATGTGGAGATTTTCACACCAGGTTTCATAAAAGCCACTGAGTACCTGGTAACTCAGTTCAACAATCCATTCGTCTACCTAGTGATCAGAACAATTTTTATAGCAAGCCTTAAGTCACTCCCTTGCCTCAATCTTTTCTGTCTCCCATCACCTCCAGAATATAACTGAAGTCAGGGCCAGCTGTGTGGGAAGGGAGCTGGGCAGCAACATAGGGGCCCATGTTTAGAAGGTTTCTCTGCTTGGTTTAATGCTCTCCTGCTGCCATCTTAAAATTTTTAATGATTTAAGAAGAGCGGTCCTACATTGTTACTTTGTACTGGCCTCACAAATTATGTATTTGGTCCTAATCAAATCCCTTGAAATGAGATCCAAAGTCCTTCAGAATACAGCTCATACTGCCCTCTGCAGCTCTTCCGAGGCTCCTTCACACTGAACAACCGTTAGATCCCTCACTGTCTCATCCTCTTTCAATCTCCTTTGTCTTAGCTCAGAATCTTCTTGCCCTTCTGCCTTTGTATCACAATAACATGAGTAGAGAGCAAATGGGTCTCCTTTAAAATCTTCAAATACAATTTTATTCCTGGAATCCTGTTGCATTTTGCAATGACATTTGAGGCAAATGAAGAAATATTAAGCTCTGATAATCCATGAATGTGATGGTTTTCATCACATTAGGGGAAAAAAAAAAAAAAACTGCTAAGTGAAGAAAAATAAAAGTGGCAGAGATGAGGTAAAGAATTGGACTGTTGTTTTTACTGCCTCAGCCTCATCTGAGCAGAGTGTTCTGAGTGGCACTGGTCAAAGAATAAGAATTATCATCATGGTTCTCAGAGCTACAACTCTCAGGGATTCTGATTTAATTGGTCTGTGATGGTGCCCAGGCACCTGTATTTTATAAGACTTCCCCAGATGCTTCTAATGTGTATCCAGGGCTGAGAACCACTGAGTTACAAGAACCTTAAAGAGCAATAAGTTAAATGAGATGTAGCAGCTCAAGGTGTTGAGGTATAAATAAGCCAACTAATTACCAGAGCAGGACGCCTGGGGAAGCCTATTAAACGGACAATGTGAATGCAGACATAACAGACCACTGTTTAAAGCAATCGAATAAAAAGTAGAGACATTACTGCATATGTTGTGCTTTGTCCATATATGTTGAAAGGCAAGTGGTATTTCAACACCTGGAAAGATTACAGACAACTAGCACATCATTATGGACATGTCACATTTTAGCATCAATTTGAAAAGCAAGATTTTACATCTGTGCTAAGTGCTCATATTTTTCTCTCAACAATCCTGTATTTGGCTGGTAGGGTCCACAATTCATGTGAATGAAAAATAATGTTTACCTACAAAATAACCATGAGGGCACCAGTACTCTGGACAAAAAAGAATTGGGATGTCGGAAATTAATCCTGGAAGAATTCTTCAGAAAAAAAAAAAAAATCAGTTAACCAAAAAGATGCAATTATAAAGCAGTTGTAAGAGAAAAGTTTCTCCCAACTGACCAGAAATAAATGACAGGTCAAGTATGTGGGGGTGCTATGTAACCAAGAAGGATAGAAGAGGAGATGAACCATTTTCAACTGGTCAGCTTTACAATGCTACAGGGAAGTGCTCCTAGAGTGAAAGATTTTTTTTTTTTTAATTTTATTTTTACTTTATTTTACTTTACAATACCGTATTGGTTTTGCCATACATTGACATGAATCCACCAAGGGTGTATATGAGCTCCCAATCCTGAATCCCCCTCCCACCTCCCACCCCATATCCTCTCTCTGGA
>SJYT01025937.1:120662-347416 GCA_006410635.1 Cephalophus harveyi
ATTTTTTTTTAACTTTATTTTACTTTACAATACCGTATTGGTTTTGCCATACATTGACATGAATCCACCAAGGGTGTATATGAGCTCCCAATCCTGAATCCCCCTCCCACCTCCCACCCCATATCCTCTCTCTGGATCATCCCCGAAAGATTTTTTTAAAAAAGAGACAGAAATGGTTTATAGGGAAAAAGCATGGTATGGGGGAAAGAAGACAGTCTTTGAAGTCACATAGCTCTGGGTTCAATTTCTGGCATGGTTAATTACGAACGAGCCATGGAATCTTGGGCAAAGTGCTTAAACTCTATGAATCTCTGTTTTTCTCATTTGAAAAAAGGGATTAATTGGTAAAATATTACTAATTATTGAAGCTGAATGACAGGTAGGCAGGGACTCATCATTTTCTCTACTTTTGTGTATACTTATTTTCCATAAAAAAGCAAGTTAAAAATAACACATATCTTGTTGAAATAGGGTATAAATTAGTAATGAATGTGAAGACCCCAATACATTGTAGACATGAAATAAAAAAAGTTGCTCTTTTTTTCCTAACATATCTTTCATTTTCTTATCTTTCCATTCTCATCCTTGTTTCTTATAGGCATATTGTTCAACTACTGTTCCATTGATACAATCTACAGAATTTTCAACCTTCCTTCAGTTGAAACCTCCAGCTTATGAGGTCTTCAGTGCCTGGCTCACAGACTCATCATCCTCTAGAGTATATCCTACCAGAACATTGCGCATCACTTTACTAGCTCTCCTCTGTCTCACTGCCACACACTGGTACTTTTTCATTACCTAGATGACAAACAAATGCTTATTCCACCTCATCATTTTTAAACTCAAAATCCCCTTCTACGACAAGAGTCACAAGGTCTTTCACCCTCACATACTATTACTCTCTACAACATCCATTTTTCAATTTCATGGAAAAGTTTCCTTATTAACTTCACATATGTGATGTGACTACCCAGAACTACACTGCTCTTGAAATCTCCAGGTACAACATCCCATTTTTTGTGATCCATCATTATCACAGCCTTTAAGTCCTCTCGCTTCCAGTATACCTCCTGTGCATGTGCAGAAATCCTTTTATGTAAGCCATCTATTAGTTGACTCCTGACCTCCCTTCCTTTACCACCCAGCATGGCCCCACGGCTTGTCACCTAAACTGTAATCCCTCACCATGTCAATTTCCCTCCATTATTTTGCTTCTTCATCTGCCATAAAGCTCTGATTTTGAACCAATACTACTAGTACTATCTCTGCTAGTAAATCCGTACATCCAACTTCAACCAAGCCCTCAGTGTTATCTATGAGCCATTTTGCTTGAATGTGGTTAGCATTGTCTCCTACACTGCACAGCTAATATCCTAGACCCACCATCTTCCTAATGTCTGATAACTAGATTCTCTCAGCCACATAGAGAATTTAAATCTTTAAGTCTTCTTCTCCAAAGACAAGGAGATGTTCATCTTTCTGAAGGTATAATTGGCTTTCTTAAGCATCTTTTTACAGAAGTCAGATACCAACTTCAAATCAGCAGAGCTTATTCTGCAGTCTAAATATGGTGTCATTTACACTCTGATTGTGGGAATCTGCCTGTTTGTGGTGACAAGTGAACGCACCAGACACCACAAAGTACAGAAATACCTTACAGTCTCATATAGCCTACTGACATATGAAGAAGCCCAGGTGTGAAAATGACAACAAAAATACACTACATGTGTAACTGGATATTAAAATTGAACTCATACTCGACCGACATGCCAATATCAGATAAACATTCCACAGAAAAATATCTTTAGGCAGATTCCCATGTGTAGAATTTTCAGAAGTATAAAAGGTTAGCAGAGTGGAGGAGCACAGGATTTATAAAGAGATTCTCTAGAGAAAGCCCTTGTCACGATATGAGACGCCTGCCAGGGGGTGTTTGTATATGGAGATGCTCCATCCTTCGACTCAGGCTTGGTGAAGGGGGCTCCTGTTAGGCTCTTCAGAACATGTATGTGATCTACGAAGTTGGGAACACAGAAGAAGGGTACCTGACTCATTCTCAAGAAGCTCAAGGAACCTGGGCCAGTGGCACACACAGATGGATTTTGATCCCTGCGCTCACTGAGATTTTCAGGATAAAAAGCTGCATGAGTGTTTTCGATGGACTAGAAATGAGTCTGGTTGGGGAGAGAGATGATCTGGAGCTTTAATTTAAGTCCTATACAAAACAAATAGCTGCGGGGGGCGGGGGGGCCGGATGCTGACAGGGAATCCTCGTTATAATGTGTGTGGCCTGGAGCTCTGAGAAAAGACGGGCAAGGAGGAAACGGCAAGCTGCGGGAAATGCATGAGGCCACAGCAAGGGAGAGGCCACAGCAAGGGAGAGGCCGCAGCAAGGGAGAGGCCGCAGCAAGGGAGAGGCCACAGCAAGGGAGGGGCCGCAGCAAGGGAGAGGCCGCAGCAAGGGAGAGGCCACAGCCCACCTTGGGAAGCAGAAACGATTTTCCTTTCAAGTTGAAATCTGTGAATTTCGAGTATTACCAGCACACTAGAGGCCAGCATTCTAATTTCTGGTTTCAGTTCATCTTTGCAATTTAAAGAGACTTCAGGGATCTGAAAGCCATGGGGGACTGCCTACGCTTTCCCTTAGGTGCAAGGCAAGATAATCCCCACAGAATAAATATTCAAGCAGCAGCAGAAGATACCCAGTTGCATTCTGACCATTTACTATGGGATCTGCTTGCTCAACATATCGGTTACAAGGTGTAAGATGATAACAAACATCAAGTTTGTTGATCCTGACATCTTGATATAGTGCTCAAAAAGGTGCAATGGGGCTTTAGAAGAAATCACATAGACTGTCAACCTGACTATGAGTGAATATCATAAGCCTCCGGAAAAGATGAATTTCAAAGTTTCAAGTCATGATGCATGAAACAGAAGAAAGATGGAAGGAGAACAATTAATTTAAATATCTGGGGCTGCTTTCAGATTTCTTTCACTGTCAATTTGAGTGATAAAAACACTTGGCCAGTTGACTTTCCACTTGGTGAATTCAGGACATGTACTTTTTTCTTTGTTTTACAGACAAAGAAGTAATCTTACAGCCAGGTTAATGACTCTAGCAAGATTAGGGGGCTGATTTCTTTCACGGATGCCTCTTGACTATCAGTAGAGGGGCATCTTATTAGCGGGGTTCAATAACTCTTGAGCAGCTGCTTTGTGCCAAGTATTGTGCTAGACAAAGGAGACGCAGATGAGTAAGATACAGCCCTTGCCCTCGACGGAGCCATAGTTAGACAAGAGGAAGAGAGAGAATTAGGCCACAGCTCAGGGGGCCCACACTTTCTCTTGCTATAATTCCATAGTCACAGTTTGAGAATTTCCTGGGGGCTGGTGAGAGGAAGAAAGGGGATAATGCATGTAGTCAGCCTTAGTACAAAGGTGTAGAACTTGTTTATTCACCTATCAGGAATCCTGGCACTCTTATGTGTTGAAAACTTCTGTCCAGTATTTCACCAATAAGAACTATTCTTAGGAATGTAACAACCGCCACTGTCAATTAGCTCGGCCTATCGGATAATGCGCGGTGCTCTGCTTCGGTGCTCAGTCGCACTGACCCTTTGCGACCCCACGCACTGCAGCACTAAAGCCAGGCCTCCCTGTCCAGCACCCACTCCCGGAGCCCACCCAGACCCATGGCCGCGAGGCGCTGATGCCATCCCACCAGCTCGTCCTCTCTCGTCCCCTTCTCCTCTCGCCTTCAATCTTTCCCAGCATCAGGGTCTTTTCAAATGAGTCAGTTCTTCACATCAGGTGGCCTAAGTACTGGAGTTTCAGCTTCAACATCAGTCTTTCCAAGAACATTCAGGACTGATCTCCTTTAGGATGGACTGGTTGGATCTCCTTACAGTCCAAGGGACTCTCAAGAGTCTTCTCCAACACCACAGTGCAAAAGCATCGATTCTTCGATGCTCAGCTTTCTTCATAGTCCACCTCTCACATCCATACATGACTACTGGAAAAACCATAGCCTTGAGTAGATGGACCTTTGTTGGCAAAACAATGTCTCTGCTTTTTAATATGTTCTCTAGGTTGGTCATAACTTTTATTCCAAGGAGTAGGCGTCTTTTTATTTCATGGCTGCAGTCACCATCTGCAGTGATTTTGGATTATTGTTGCTTCTTGACTTGCATACAGATTTCTCAAGAGGCAGCTCAGGTGGTCTGATATTCCCATCACTTGAAGAATTTTCCACAGTTTATTTTCCACAGTGATCCACACAGTCAAAGCTGTGGCACAGTCAATAAAGCAAAAATAGATGTATTTCTGGAACTCTCTTGCTTTTTCCATGATCCAGCGGATGTTGGCAATTTGATCTCTGGTTCCTCTGCCTTTTCTAAAACCAGCTTGAACATCTGGGAGTTCACGGTTCACGTATTGCTGAAGTCAAAGGCTTTGGCACAGTCAATAAAGCAGAAATAGATGTATTTCTGGAACTCTCTTGCTTTTTCCATGATCCAGCGGATGTTGGCAATTTGATCTCTGGTTCCTCTGCCTTTTCTAAAACCAGCTTGAACATCAGGGAGTTCACGGTTCACGTATTGCTGAAGCCTGGCTTGGAGAATTTTGAGCCTTACTTTACTAGCGTGTGAGATGAGTGCAATTGTGCGGTAGTTTGAGCATTCTTTGGCATTGCCTTTCTTTGGGATTGGAATGAAAACTGACCTTTTCCAGTCAATTTCCTAATATAAACATAATATTTAATAAAAATATAACACAAAGTATAATATATAATGGGTCAAGATAGTGGTAAGCCCTAGGGAAAAAGTGAAATGGGTGAGAGTGTAGTCCTTCAAGATAAGGTGGTCAGGGCAGCCTCTGTGAGGGGTGGGCACCTGGGCAGAGGGCTGAACAGAGTGAGGGGGAGCTGTGTGGACATCTTGGGATGAGTGTTCCAGGGATAGGAAAGGAGCAGAGGAAGAAGTCTCTGGGGCAGAGGAGAGAGCTGAGGGGAGAGTGTAAGAAATGACTGTGGACAGGTTGGCTGGGGTTGGACAACACAGGGCCAAGGGGAGGTTTGGGGTTTTCACTCTGCACAAAGTGGGGAGCCCAAGAGGATTTGAGCAGAGGAGGAACAGGATCTGGACTTAGGTTTTACAACAATCACTCTGGCAGCTGGATGCAAAATGGACTGGAGGGAGGCCAGGGTAAGTCCAGAGACCCACAGAGAGGCTGCTTAAGGATTCAGGTGAGAGAAGATGGGAGCTGGACCAGGGCAGGGCAGTAGCAAAGCAGGGAGGGACCTGTTTCAAGCATAGTAGACAGGACAGCTTTTCTTCTTTGGTCAGTTACCCCATTGGAGCCAGTTAACAGTTAAGAACTCATACTCTGGAATCAGCCTTATTACCTGTGTCTGCAACTTTCTGTGATTGGGGCAAATGGTATAACTTGTCTGTGTCTTAACTTTCTCATCTGCAAACTGGACATTCTTCCTATCATTATCTATCACGTGTGATCTGGAGGAGTAGTGAATTGAAGAATGTATGTGTAGCACAGGACCTGGAACACAGGAAGTGCTCAATTCTCAGTAATCACTCCTATCTGTATTATTACTTATAAAACAGATCAGGAGTTGGATTCCACAGTGGCTTTCAAACTGCGTTTCACCTCTTACCATCATTCCAGCCTGAGCATCTCAAATTTCTCTTTTCTTGATATGATGACTGCATTTCTAAGATTTTGTTTTGACAGCCCTACAACTGAAACATGTTTTACAACCCCTTGAACTCTGTGAGTATCCTCAAGGTCCCTCCCTGCTCTGACCTTGCAGGGTTGTTGCAGTCCAGCCTCGCCACCCACCTCCTGGGAGACCCCTCTCCAGGATGCTCTCCACCCCACTGTGCTCCGCTCTCTGCCCAGCTGGCAGCAACAGGCCATTAGAGCGGCCCCTAACAGACACAGCGGCGGCAGTTGGGCCCAGTGTCCCCTGTTTGATCTATAAAGACCACACAGGAGAAGCCCTGGGGGAGGAGGGAGGGCTGCCAGGAAATGGCTTTGAACCCGCGGCAGCTGGGGCGAAGGTCCCTAGGGAGAGGAAGGAAGATGGGTTGGGATTACTCTGGCCTCTCCATTCACCACTCAGCCTTTGTAAGGGCCTCGGAATTCTTCCCTTGGGAAATCCTATCAGCCTCCAGTCCCTCCTCTCCCCAACCTACCCCTCCCCATCCTGCCTCCACCTGCAGCCAGAATGATAGTTCTAAAGCTCAGAGCTGACCCTGCCATTCTGTAGCCAGAGGGCCAGCCCTGGCTCCGCTCTGTCCGTGGAGCGAGTCTTAGTAGCCTGGTGTCAAGCCCCTTACCTCCTGCCCTTTCATCTCCTCAGCGCTCTGCCCATCCCCGATGCCCACCCCCCCATAAGCCACACGCTCTTTTCCTTCGTGCCTTAAGCAGCTGCCAGCTCTCCTTCCTTCAGCAACACCTCCCTCGCCCTGCATCTTCCACCCAGTGAAACTCTGCACTCCCTTCAAGCCCAAGCTCAAATGCTACCTCTGGGAAATTCCCTGACAGTCCACTGTGAGGGCCCTACACTTCTACTGAAGAGGGCACAGTTTCCATCCCTATTTGGGGAACAAAGATTCTGCATTCTGCAAGGTGCAACCAGAAAAAAAAAAAAAAAAGCCACCTCTTCGGAGTAGGTTTCCCTGAACAAACCCATGTGCCACTTTCTACCCCTCAGACCCCAACTCCCACCCCCTCAATCAGACAGACTGTTGTTTGTTCTTTCATCTAAAATGGCAATTGCTTGCTTATTTTGTCTGTTTAAAAAGGAACTGTATGCGCTCGTTAAAACTTCAGGCAGCACATGAGAGGTCCAAAGAAGACTGTCCTTGCTCACGATCTCTGGGGGCTGAGAGTTGGGGTTAGGAGAGACTTTTCCCTTATTAACTAGGTATTTCTTATATCACTTGAAGATTTTACTCTGGTTTTTAATTAACCAAGAAATACATGTATACATTTTACCCATACACATTTTAAAAACATGTTTGTAAAAAAAATGTCTTTGTAAAAAATCAGATGTTATTAAAAATTGTAACTATAATTTTAGAGACTTAGATTAGACCATTCCTCTTCAATCCTGTCAGGTTGGAAGTGTGATAATGTAGAATAAGGACTGTTGAGCCCAAACTCTGACTCTGCCACTTATGAACTGTGTGACCTTGAGCAAGTCACTTAACTCCTCTGGGCCTGTTTCCTTATCTGTGAAGTGGAATAATAACATGCGTCTACAAATGGCCCTTGTGAGGGCTATTGAATTAATATATGGAATTTGCTTTGCACAGTACTCAAAACATCATATGTTCTCGATTAGTGTTAGCTAGAGTTACTGGCCTATTGTTACAGATGTGGAAGTTGAGACACAGAGCGGTAACAGCCTCTCAATACGTAAGTAGCAAGGCCAGTGCATGGGAAGCCACGCAGTCGGGCTCCCAAGCCCACATGTGTAACTACCAAAATATACTGCCTTCGACTAGTTAAGTGTATTCTTAGAAAACAAATTATCATTTATTGCTTTGGAAAGAGAAAAAGTCAGAAAAGTATTTTTTAAATTTTATTTTAATATGAAATACCTACTGTAAACACATTCTGGGTTCTTTCTCTTAGACTTTCCCCCCAGGCACAATTACTCATTCCTCTTAGCCCCACTGATCAGATTCTGTTGTGATCCTTGCCCACCTGGTTGGTTTTCTTACCAGATTACAGGCCCCTGGGGAGTTGAAGCCTCGTTCATTCTTCTCTCTGTCCCCCATGGTGAGTGACTCCAAGCAGACCCTCTGTTACTATTGGTGGCCTTGTACCCTGCCAGCTTTGATGAGGTCCATAGGAGATTCTTGGGGCTTCTCTGGTGGCTCAGTATTACAGAATCCTCCTGAAATGCCGGAGAAGCGAGTTCAATCCCTGGGTCAGGAAGATCCCCCGGGAGAGGGCATGGCATCCCACTCCAGTATTCTTACTGGGAAAATCCCATGGACAGAGGAGCCTGGCAGGCTATGGTCCATGGGGCCACAAAGAGTCAGACCCAACTGAATCACTGAGCCTGCATTGGAGATTCTCAGAACATGAAGTCTGTTGAAGCAGGGTTTGCATCAGTGGCTGAAGTGGGGAGCGCTAAGGCAATGTGGGAGCACTTCACTGTGTAGACATGACACTGGGGTCTGCTTAGGCCTTCATCTGCAGCTGCAGCCTCCAAACTGTCAGTGAAGAAGTGCAGGCTCAGGGCAATACATATGTATTAGTACAAGATATAGTAAGAGCAACCTTGGGGCTGAGTTCCCAGGAGGATGCATGAGCGGCTGACTTAAGAGACAGAGGAAGTAAAGTTCCTTGTATGCAGTAAGTGCTCAATAAATTTTCACATGAACTGAATAGAATCTTGAAAATCAGAACTTTTTCCCCACTTAATATTCTGGGTTCTTCCTCTCTGACTAAAAGTTACTATTAGTAATGTGACTTTAAAAAAAATTTATTTTACATTGGAATATAGCTGATTAACAATGCTGTGTTAGTTTCAGGAGTATAGCAAAGTGATTCAGTTATACATATATATGTATCTATTCTTTTTCAAGTTCTTTTCCCATTTAGAGTATTACAGAATATTGAGGAGAGGTCCCTGACTTATACAGTAGGTCCTTGTTGATGATCTAGTTTAAATATAGCAGTGTGTGCATGTTAATTTCACACTCCCAATCTATCCCTCCCCTCATCTTTACCCCCTGGTAACCAAAAGTTTATTCTCTAACTCTGTGAGTCTGTTTCTAAATCAGAATCTTGAGCAAGACATTTCACTGCCTGGGATTCAGCTACCCCATCTGTAAAGTTCAGCTGGGGCCTTGGGAATCCTGGATGAGTTTTCCCAGGACTCAGAGAAGAAAGCAAAGTAGCTAAGAGCTTGGAGCAGTGGTACAGCCCATGGCACCATGACTTCCTCACTAGGTGACCTTGGGTAAGTTTCCCCACCAGCTGGAGCTCTAGTTGCATTGTGAAATGGGATGATAAAACCCACCCCTTAAGGTTCTTGTGAAGATGTTTTGAGGGACTTCCCTGGTGGTCCAGTGGTTAAGACTCCATGCTTCCAAAGCAGAAGACAGAGGTTTGATGCCTGGTCAGGGAACTAAGATCCCACATGCTGTGCATCCAAATAAATAAATAAATAAAGGTTTTGTTTTGTTTTTTTTTTTTTTTAAGGAACCATCATTACCTTAAATGACCACATTCACTTATTTTCAAAAAAAGATGTCTTGAAATAATATAAATGCATGGGCCTTCACATACTATATTCTCAGAAAATATTTACCATCAATTATTACTGGCCCAAGTAGCAGCCCATCCTATACTCTTAGTAACAAGACAGGGGTTGGGAGAAGGGCATCAAGGGGCCTGACGCTCACTACCTCTCAGCCCCGGACCTCTCTTTCAAGGAAGGACTTATCTGTGACTCAGAGACAGTGTGAGGATAGGTGACAATAGGTTAAAGGGAGGCAGAAGCTGTTTGATAAGAAGGAAGATCACCTTGACAATCAAGCTGCCCCTAAGAAACCGGGTTGCCCCAAGGGTGTGAACTCCATGTCACTAGACATGAATGCAGACAAAAGTGGCTGATTTTGGCAGGGGAGCTGAGCAGGGCCTCCTGTCTTCAGTTTGGAGGATAAACCAGTCATCTCTATAACCCCTCACAGTTCTGAATCTGTGGACCTGACTTGAGGGCTTTGTGACACTTATCTGCCAGACCGCAGGTTGCAAATCAGTGGCCCAATAGCAAGTCCAGCCTAAGACTGTGTTCATTTGGCCCACATGGTATTTTTTCCCTTCCTGTTTAATGAAACTTTATTATGGAGATAATTTAAGTATATAAAAGCAGAGGGAACAGGATAATGATTCCTCCATGTACCACCAGCCTGTTCCAAGAATGATCAACTCCTGGCCAGCACCATCTGAAAGAACTTTCTGCAGTGATGGAAATTTCGTGTGTGTGTGTATGTGTGGTATCATTGCATCCATAAATATTTCAGTACATCTAAAAAATAGACTTTTAAAATTTAACTAAAGTATGTAATACTGTCACCATACCTAAAAAAGAAATAATAATTTCTTTAAAATTCATATGGTAGCTTTAAAATTAGTTGCCAACATTTCCAAATTGAGTTTTGTTTCTTTTTTTTTTTTTTGCATAAGTATCCTAATTCCCAGCTCTTCTTGAAAAATTGAAATTCCAGCCATACTGGCCTCACATTCTCCCTTCCCACGGCAACAATCAGTTGGAGCTGAGGGACAGCTGCCTCTTTAGACAGGACACCGCTCTATCATTCCCCAGAGTCCCTAATAATATCAGCTCGGCCCCTCTACCATCTAGGATCCCTCAGAACAGACAAACAAAATGGTGCTTTTTTTCCTTGCCTTGATCTTCAAGCACCTTCAAATGTCACCAGGAGACCAGGATCTAACTCCCTCTCCCTCACAGGCTCACATCATCCCAATGTTGCACAAGGATTTCAGGAAAAGGGGGAACAAAGAGCTTTGGGCTAGAGTATGGAGTCCTGGGTTTTAATCTCTGCTGTGCACCCATTTCACAGATGGGGAAAGTGAGGCCTCAAGAAGGAAGGAGATCTGGCTGTGCTCAAACAGTGAAGGACATGAGGCAGGAACCTGGTCCCAAACACTTTGCTGGAGAAGAGCCACCTTCTTCTCTGCAAGGCAAAGAGAGAAGCACTGGTTGGGAGCTGACTTCAGTGGGTGGGTTGAGAGAGGGTCTCAGCTTTTCAGCCAGAGCCTAAAATTAGTGGCAGGGAGATGTTTGGCCTTAGCCCAGCAAAAAAAAGTGCTGTGTCTCTGTAGGGGGCTGCTAAAGAGGAAGGAGACAGCCTAGCTCCCAGCACCATACGAAACGGGAGCCAAATGTGTAAGATCGCATCCTTTACTGACATTTATGACTCATTTGGCTGCCAACTCCAGGAAGGTCCCATTTTGCATCCTTGCAGGAGCACACAGCATTGACGGGTGGACAGATGGGGAGGGAGCCGCAAGGCCATTCTCCCCAAGAGCATACTTGGCCACAGTGCAGGTGAGGTAGCTATATAATTGGAGGCCCAATGTTTCCCAGGGAACATACAAATCACATCTAGGTCCTCAGCTTGATCCATGCCCTGCAATGAAATGGGGGAGTTGTCCATCCCTAACCTGAGGTGCAATTCTGATGCTTCTGGCTATTGACTCTGGGCAAATCACTTCTCTAAGTGCCTGCTAAGCATCTCTGAGGTTCATCCCTTCTGTCTGGGCCATCCTCACCTCTCACCTGGTAGCTGGCCTCCCACCCTCTACCCTTGCCTCCCTCCAATCTGTTCCCTACAGCCAAGGTGCTCCCTCTAAAATGCAGACGTGCTATCTCACGTGATCTTCATCCTCTTGTTTAAAACCTCTCTTTGGCTTCAGATAAAGACTAAATGCTTCACCATGGACCCCTCATCCCTTGCTTCCTCATCTCCTTTTCGAGAGCTATAGCCGTTCTGACTAGTTACTTCTCCCTCCCAACTCAGGACCTCTGTCCATGTTGTTCTTCTGCCAGAAACCCGCTTTCTTCCCTTTACCTGGTTAACTCCTGTGCCTGCTTCAGATCATGGCTCAGCAGCCACCCCCTTCAGAAAACCTTCCCTGACTGCCCCACTCTTCCCCAGCTGGGCCCTTCTCTGATAGCACTGCCTTCCTCAGCGCTGGAGCACGGAAGCTGGCTTGAGCATGTGTAGAAGCCGCAGAATGTCTGTTGTTTCAGGTTTACATGACAATTTCATTAGCTCCAGATCCCCCACTAGACAGCACCCAATGGATCAGTTCTGTCTCGCTCCTGAGAGTGCTTAGTACAGCTCCTAGCATACAGTAGGTACTCAAAAATGCTGGGTGAATAAATGTCAGTGAACCTCCTCTTTTCTGAGACTCAGTTTTCTCATCTGGAAAATGGGGATCATGCCCACAAAATATCATAAGCTGCACTGAGGATGTTAGCAAGCACCTACAGAAGGTCTTCAGTGAGTGGTTGTTATTTTCTGGAGGAGGGCAAATGCCCCGAAGGATACCTTGTCCTGAAGGAAATTCCCTGGCCCTCTGTTCTGAGGACAGATTCAGTCAGCACCAGGGAAAGTCAGCGAGGAATAGGTTTCAGCCCCACCAGAAACTACAAGACCTCCTCTTCTTGCTGGAGCCTCTGAGTGTCAGCTTCTTAAGACTTCTTATTGGTTGAGTGCTCCGCACTGGGCTGGGCATTTTATACAAATCACCGTTTTCTTTCTTTTTTTTAATGTTTTTTTATTTATTTTATTTGTGGTTGCCCTGAGTCTTCATTGCTTTGGGCAGGCTTTCTCTAGTTGCGGCAAGCAGGGGCTACTTCTTGATTGTGATGTGTGGGCTTCTCATTGTGGCGACTTCTCTTGTTGCAGAGCACAGGCTCTAGGCACGCAGGCTTCAGGAGTTGTGGCACATGGGCTTAATTTCGCCAAGGCATATGGAATCTTCCCAGACCAGGGATCGAACCCATGTCCCCTGTGCCACCAGGGAAGTCTCAGCACTTTCTGATTTCATAGCTACCCAGAAAAGGTGAGCATTGAGCGGAGGGGTTCAGAGAGGGACACAACTTGCCCAAAACTACACAGACAAGAAATGACGGCATCAGGATCTGAACCCAGGGCTCCCTGACTCTCAAGATTGACTCTTTCCCTCTGCGCTTGACAGCCTTCAATTAGGGGCTTATAAAATACATTCATACTCTTTATTCACCCATTCAAGAATTCAACAAATATATACTGAACATTCACAATGTGCCAGGCACTAGTGGCATAGCAGAGAAGAGGACGAGCGTGGTCCCCGCACTCATGGAGAGACAGACAAGAAAGATGTAAGCAAGTAAATTAGATCGTCTCCAGTTGTGATGTATATTATTAAGAAAATAGGATAACTTGATCAAAAAGTGGCCAGAGGGGCAGAAGTGCTTTGGAAGGCGGGACAGGGAGGATCTGGGAAGGGCTCTCTGAGGAGGTGACACTGAGCTGAGATGGAAAGAATGAGAATTTGCCAGGTGTTGTTAAAGCCCTTTTTAAGCAGAGGCCCTGAGGCTGGAAAGAGCTTGGGGTGTTCACGAAGAAGCAAGACCAGTGTAGCTGGTGATGAGGGAGATGGGGAGGGTAGAGAGAGATGAGGTACTAGAGGTAGGCAGGGGCTGGATCATACTGGGCCCCAGAGATTATGGTGAGGATTTTATTCTAAGGGGAGTAGGGAGTGACATGACCTGATGGAGGATTTTATAGAACCCCTCAGGCTGCTGTGTGAAGTATATGGTCTAAGAGGGCAAGGATGGAGGGAAGGAGATCAAGATGGACAGAGGCTACCGCTGCTTGGGGTTGGGTGGCTTGGACCAGAGAAATAACACAGAAATGGAGAGAAATGCTTGGGTTCAGGACACAGCAGTAGGGTCTTAATGTTATCAGAACTAGATTGGTGGGGAGATGGGCCTAATGAAAACTCCCTGGGGCAAGCAAGAATCAGGTTACTGGGACCTATTTTATAGGAAGACTAAACCCCACAGAGGGTCTGGACTTTTCCAGAAAGACCCAGCCTTGAGCCTGGGTCTCCTGACTCTCCAACCAAAATTGTTTCTTCCCCCTCAGGTTTCTCTAAACCCACCTAATTCCAGACAAAGCTTTTAGGTCCAGCCCCGTCCGACATGGGTCCTCCCGGACAGCTCTCTGCACACCCTCCAGGCAACCAAAGCATCTTCCCTGGAGCAGGGGCCCATGGAGAGCCAAGTCTGAGCCCTAGGTCTGGCGCGAACTTGCTGTGTGACTTTATAGAAGTCGCCATCCCTTTCTGGGTCTCAGCTTCTTTATAAGGATAGTAATAGGGATTCTATCAAATAAGGATAGTAATAGTGTCCACTCCAAAGATTTGCTGTGAGGAATGGACACTGTATAAAAAGCACAGCCTGTCATACAGTTGGTGCTCAATAAGTGTGAGCTATTCTTGTTATTAATGCCTGCACAGTATCCCCATACTGGCTGGCAGAGCGGCAGTGGGCTCTGTTGGTCCAGTGCTCCTGTTCCTTCCCATCAGCCTTGCCTGGTCGCCCTCCAGAGCCTGCAAGCCGGACCCACACTGAAGACCAGAGAGCTGGCTGTGCTGCGGGGCTGTTCCTGGATGGAGCAGGAGCGGGGGAGCCGCTGGAAGCTGCTGTGTTTTTTGGCCCAGAGCTGTGAGGGGGCGTGGAGAGGGACGAGAACACACACTCGGAAACGCCGAGATCGACAGATGGAGGCGCCGAGGATGTGAGAGACGCAGACAGACAGAGAGCCCTGGAGTCGGGAGAGGGGGAGCAGGCAGGGGAGGGCGGCCGGAAAACTGGCAGTCACGGGAGCCACGAGCTGAGCAACAGACCAGCAGATGGACCAAGCCACGGAGAGACCGAAAGACAGACGGACCAACAGGCAGTAGCCCCGAAACAGCCAGAAAGACAGACAGAAGAGCAGACCTGGTATCCAAGGAGACAGACAGTCTATCCTGACATCCAAGGGACAGAGAGACATAGGCTGACTGAGGACCCCAGGGTCAAGCTGACTAATAGATGGACATGGTATCTGAAAGGTTACGTGACCTATAGTCCGAGGACAGACAACAAGACTGACCCAAGGTCCCAGGGTGACCCTGGCTGACAGACAAGTAGATGGATTGACAGTAAGGGAAAAAGAGACACATAAACAGGTTGACCCTGCATTCATAGGACAGACACAACAACAGGCTGATCTGAGCCAGAGATGGAGACAATGACCCACAAAGAAGTGGGACTGAGGACCACAGAGAGACGGGCCCAGGCTGACCATCTGCACGGAGACTGAGGCCAATGCCAGCAACCCTGACTAGTGCCAGAGACTCGGGGTAACCCAGGAGCACAGGAGACAGACAGGGTGACCCTGACGCTGGGCCCAGAAGCTTCCGGGCTACTCGGGGATGTGGGATCCCTCATCCTTCTCCCTTCTGCCTCTTAGAGAGGAGCCCTCAGTGCTGGGGGATGCTGGGCCTGGGGAGAAGGGAATGAGCTCTGTCCATCTCCTGCCCAGCTGCCTGCTTGTGGTGGGGGACAGCCTTGAGTGGAGGGACGTCACACTTCCACTGCTGATTTCTCTTTTCTCCAGGCTTGCTTGTTTTGCTCCCAACCCCAGTCTTAACTATAAACACTTACTGTTCCAACTTCCTCCCAGACAGTCTTCTTCTCTGAGCCTAAGACTGGGAGTCAGCAAATTAGATCTAAAATAAGACTTCTGAGCACCTGTTTCCTCACCGGTAAAATGGGGGTGGTAGAAACTGTCTGTTAGGTTCAGCACACACCAGCCTCAGGCAGTTTAAGGCTGTGGGGATGGGGGGATGTCAGAGTTAGCGAGGAACATCAGGGAAGGCTTCCCGGAAGAGGAAGGACAGATATTCCAGCTCTATGCAGACTCAGGCAAAGAAGCCCCAAGGCTGCCAAGGTCAGGAGGGAGATGCTTGCAAACACTCATGCACATATTCAACAAATATTTATTGAGTGTCTACTACATGTACTGATGCTGAGGACACAGTGGGGACCAAGACGGATGAGGTCCCAACCCTTAGTGAACCACAGTAGTGTGAATTAAATAAGATTGTTTCATAAGGTATGTTAAGAAGAAAATGACAGAGTGACATGAGAGATGAGAGGGATTCAGCAGGAGTGGAGGGGCTGACATGGGAAGGGTGGCCTGGGGCGGCTCTCTGAGAAGGTGACCCGGGAGCTGAGGAAGAGACCTGGGATTCACAGGAGAATCTGGGGAAAGGGGGCTCCAGGTAGAGCAGGCAGCAAGTGCAAAGGTCGGAAGTCAGGAGCAAATTGGGCTGGGTTCCAGGAACCTCTAGGGCACGAATGAAACAGTGGTTTGAGATGAGGTAAGAGAAACAAGCAGGACCAGATGGTTTCGGGCCTGCAAGCCAAGGGGAGATGCTTGGATTTTACTCCAACTGGGAGGGAGGCCCTTGGAAGGGTTTGAGATGGGAAATAACATGATCTGACATGATTAGTTTTTAAAATATTCCATTGGTTGCCATGTGGATAATGGATTACGGCAACAGGGTTGGGGCAGGAGGCGGGGGTGGGGGGCAGGAGTGAATATAGGGCTGAGAAAGCAGAGGATAATGATGGCCTGGACCAGGTGGTGGCAGCGAATGGACAGACTGAGGATATGTTTTGCAGGAGAGCAGAGGCACTGCCCCAAGGCTGGATTCCTTTCCCCGAGACAGGATGTCCTGCATGGATGGCATCAGTCAAATTTGTGGTGAACTTCTTCCACATAGAATGGAATTGGGTGGGCTTCCTGGAGGAGGTTTTAAGGGAGGCTGCTAGTACGTCAACCACATTTCAATAAAAAGAGAGGCTGCTTGGTGATCAGGAGGATCCAGAGGCCTCCACCTAGCATATGCTCCCCCTCTCTATGTGCACATCCCCCTACAGTTTACAAATGTTCACAACAAGGGGTGAAATGAGGCTTAGAGAGATAGAATATCCAAGGCCACACAGCACTCAGGGAAAGGGCAAACCCCCAAACCCAGCATATCTACCTTGCCTCCTGATCCTCACCCCAGTGGCTATGATGTAGACAGGAGGGCAAGTGCTGGCCCCTTTCTAGAGAAGGTAAAACTGAGGCCCAGGGAAATTAGGTTACGTGTCCTGGACTGGGCTGTTTTAAGACCTTTATGGGCCCTACATCAATCTATCAAGCATATTAAAATGCAGCCATATCAAACATCAAGTGTAAATTATATATAATCAGATGAAAGCCAAATTGCAGTTGACTGGCTGATATGATGTTCTGCTTTGCAGACATTTAATTAAATATTTATTAATTTTGATTCTACAGTTTTTCCCTGTGTTTTAGAGCCAATTTTTTCCCCTGGCTTCAGACGTTTTCCCAGGCCCATGAAAACCTTGCTGGCTTTTGGCAATGTGTTTAGTGCAGACTGGAAGGGACAGCCATGGTTTTTGATCCTGTTGCCAAAAGGGGCAGAATGAGGCTAAACGGAGACCCGTTTATCCCCAGACTGTAGCATGATCTTTCCATGCTCCCCGCTGACCCAATGTTCTTGGGTCTCAGAAGTCTTTCTTTTCCCTTCCTGCTTCCTTGCTCCAGCCCACAGCAGCCCTGGGCTAGGTGAGCCCTTTGTCTGCGGTTCGCTGGGGCATGGGTGTTGGGAGCTGGCACGGGAGGGGGCAGGAGTGGGCGGGGAATTGGGCAGGCAGCCTGTCAGTTGGTGATGGATGCTGGCCGGGCCGGGGCCTCCCTCATGCTGACCTAGGCCAGGAAACAGATGGTCTTCCAGCCTGAGGGAAACTTCCAGGGTGTTGCCCTCCCCCAACTCCCCAGGCCCCTTCACATTGGACCAGCTGGTCTCTCCTTCCTGTCCAAAGCCAGAAACCCAGGACTGGGAGAGGGAATGGGGAGCAGGGAGACAGAGGCTGGGACGCCTGGTGTGCACTGAGGGGCCTCAGAAACTCTGGGGGTCATCTTGGTCTCTCTCTTAGTTGCCCCCGCTTCTGGCATCTCCAGCTCTGTGCTCAGCCCCTTCCTCTGTGCCCTGCCTTAACTCAGCCCTGTCATCTCATGCCTGGACCAAACCCCAGCCTCACCTGGCCTTCCTCCAAGCCAACCTTCCAGAGTGAGCTTTCTAAGCCACCGAGCTGATCATATCACCCTTGATTCTGGGACCAAATTCAGATTTAGAATGAAGTATGAACTCTTCATTCCAAAAATTCAATGCCCTTCATAATTCTAGTCTTCCAAAGGCCCAGGAAAACCCTTACTTCCAGGCCTGACAAAACACTGGCCATTCCCCTAAAAAGCCATGTTCTCTTGTGTCTCTATACCTTCACTTCAGTTGGATCTTCCACATGGAATGCCTTTCTGTGCTTCCTGTATACCTTCCCATGCTTGCTTTAAAACAGATCAAATGTTTCTTCCTCCAGGACATCTTTCCTGACCCCTTCCCCAGCTAAAGTTATCCATCTCCTCTCTGAGTTCCACAGCATCTTAGAGCCTCTATTTCAACTTTTAGCTTATCTCTGTCTCTCATATGACTATGAGATACTTAAGGGCACAGGGCCTAGCACACAGCAAGAGGTCAAGATATCCTTGCTATGTAAGTGAATATTCTAGTTGCAGAGATCCTTGGAGGGGGCAGGTGGTGGTAGGCAGGGGTCCAAAGAATAGTAATCAGAGGGAGGCAAATTTCTGCTCAATCAGAAGAAACTCAGTTTGGCTCTTGAGCTGCTCAGAACTGAAGGCTCTGCCTCAGGAGGTAGAGTATCCCTGTTCTGAGAAGTATGTGAGCAAAGGGGTAAATGCACAGGTTGGGAACTCCAGAGGGATTCCAGTGCTGGACGGGAGAGTTAGACTGCGGGGCCTTTGCAGTTCTTGAGTCAGCTTCTGAGGGAACAGCCTCTTCCCTGTCCTCACTGCCACCCCATAGCGTGTCACACTGAAGGCACGTCTACCCCACCCACTGGTCCTGGGAAGACCCAGGGATCGGAAGGAGAGCCCTATATGGGTGTTTCTGGCCATGTTTTGGGGGGACACTTTGGGTCCCAGAACATTAGCTCTGAAAGGATCTTCAGCGTCAACGCCATCCCTCTTGTCGGCAGACGGCAATGCTGAGCCCCAAAGAGGGCCACACCATTGCTCAGACCAGGATACTCATTTGGGGGAACTCTGGGTTTCAGCTGAGCACAAATTCCAGGAAGCACTGTGTTTCCTCCCTTGGGCTGGTGACACATAGTTAACTACAGAACATCCTGGAAATGCCAGCACTTCACATGTGGGAATAGACCCCCAGATCCCTGGCTCCCTGATTCTAGATTCAGGTGATATGGCCATTGAATCTGGTGGGGCTTTCTCCCCTGATCTGGGGGAATATGACTCCTAGGGGAGCCATCTCTGGTTTCAGCAGAGGGCACACCTGTCCCGTGCTTCAGAATTTGGGAGCTGAGTTTGCCAGGAGTGAAGCTGCTGGGCAAGGAACCAGGGCTGGGATCTGTGTGGACAGGTCCTTTGCCACCCTAATGGGCATTGCACTTTATAGTTGCAAAGTCTCTCATCCATTTAATCCTCACAGCCACTTTAGGTGGGATCAGCTAGGATTCAGAGAAGGTCTTCTTCATAATCACCCAGCAAATTAGAAACAAAGTCAGGAATTGAAGTCAAGTCTTCAGGCTCCCTTCCATACCTTCCACTGGGTCACCAGAGTTCCATTCAGTTAAACAAATTTGCAATCCTGCAGCCAACATGGATTGGCACCTACCATGTGCAAAGAACTGTAGCAGTTAGCAAGCCAACCAGTCATCCTTATGGAGTTCAGTCTGGGGGAGACGGATGCATAACCAGACAGTTACAACTCCCCGTGACAAGTGCAGTGCTTGGAGGGATGCTAGAAAAAGCCCCTCACCTCGGAGAGGGGTGGTCAGCAGAGGCTGCCTGAAAGAAGTCATGTCTAATAGCTTAGCCTTGAATGAAAAGCAAGACTTGTCCAGGTTTAGGGCTAGGGTGGAGATTGAAGGGCAAGGCCAGGTGTTCCATGCAGATGAACGTGAGCATCTGTGATGAGTGCAAAGCAGGTGGAGCTGTCAAGTTTGTTGTGAGCAGTTGGCACCAGAGGAAGCAGCCAAGTTTCAAATGCCAGGGGATCTCTGAGCAGCTTCCCTATGGGGAGAACTGGGTACTCAGAGGTGGGGTTGGGGGAAAGGCCGGGAAGCTGGCAACAGAACTGAAGGCTGGTACCCGAATGGTGCCTGAACCTGTATGTGGGCAACTCTTTAGGGCTTACAGTGAGAGGCAGTGTTGTCTAATGGTTAGATTTGAATCCTGGTTCCACTACTTCCTAGTTGTGTGACCTTGGACAAGGGACATAACTCTCAGGACCTCAGTTTCCTCATCTATAAAATGGGGACAATAATAGAGCTAGTGTAAACTCAGGGTACAGTGTCAGGAATCCTACAAAGAAAGCAGGAGCTAACTCGTCACAGCAATACTGTGATGTTGATAATGCTATATGAAAGCCTTGCTGTGTGCCAGTGCCTCAAGATAGTGAACCCACTGGAAACAGCTCTGTGGGGTGATCCTTTTGCTATGTCCGTTTCACAGCCTAGGAAGCAAGCTGAGAGCAGTAAGTGACTTGCCCAGGGCTACACTACGCCCCGGCCCTTTGCTGACGGGGGCGAGGGGCTGGTTGGGAGAGGGCAAGGGGGCCAAGCATGCGCGATCCCGAGGTCCTGAGCACCTCGTCCTCCCGCAGGTACCTGCGCACCATGTACCTGGGGCTGCAGAGCCGCTGGCGCGGGGAGCGGCTGCGGCGCCACTTCTACTGGCGGATGCTGTTCGAGAGCGCAGACGTGAGCATGCTGCGCCTGCTGGAGACCTTCCTGCGCAGCGCGCCGCAGCTCGTGCTGCAGCTCAGCCTGGTGGTGCACGACGGCGGCGCGCCGAAACTGCTGCCCGGTGAGCCCCGCCCCGCGCCTGCGCGCCCCCAAAGCCCCGCCCCCGGGGGCTCACCTGTCTCCAGAATTCGGAGGACGGCGTCCCTGGTCCCCTGCCCGGGCTTAAGGCCCCTTGGGGAGGCCCTGTCCACTCCCGCGCCCTTGGCCCACTCACTGTCCGGGTTTTAGAGGCCCCGCCTCTTCTCCTCTCCCCATCTTCCAGGCCTCTAGAGACCCCCCACGTCCCCGCCAATGGCCCACTTACTCTCAATGTTAGGAGACACCTACGCCCCCCCACCTCCCCTCCTTGCCTCCTCTCAGGCCCCCTCTCGCCCTCCCTTCCCCATTGCCAGGGCAGACGAGACTCCACTTCTGCCAAATCCAGAGAGGCCCCTGACTCCATCACCACACTGCAGGCTCTCAGGGAAGTTCCCTGTCCATTTCTTTCCCTAGACTGTCCCCATCCATCTCCTGGGGACCACTCCGCTTCAGACCCTCTCAGTCACCACCCGTTTCCAGAGAGCCCTTCCATCCCAGCCCTGGCTGCTCTTCAGCCCCCTTGGAGACTCCTCCCAGGTTTTGTCCTGGGCCCCAGCTAGTCACCCCACACAGCCACCTTGCTGCGCTGTGCTCACTCGGTTGAGTCTGACCCTGTGAGACTTCATGCACTGTAGCCCGTCAGGCTCCTCTGTCCATGGAATTTTACAGGCGAGAATACCAGAATGGGTTGCCATTTCCTTCTCCAGGGGATCTTCCCAACCCAGGGATTGAACTGGTATCTCCCAAGTCTGCTGCGTTGGCAGGCAGATTCTTTACCACTGCGTCACCTGTGTCAGAGGAAAAAACCACATTCCCTGTCTCCCTGGGGCCCCCCACTCTCCTCCCACCCAGACTTTGTCTGACACACCCTCAGTGTTTCAAAAGACTCTATCACCATCTCTCAGGTGCCCCGGACATCCCTTGCCCAGGGTCCCAGGCCCCCATCGAAACTTCCCACCTGGCATTTTCTTCCCATGCCCTCAGCTGTGCTCAGCTTGGATATTCCTTTCCACGCCCCGGCCTCATCCTGGTGGCCTATAGCTTCTAACAGTCCCCTCTGGCTCTCCACTCCCTAATCATGACCCTGCCTCTTCACCTCCTTTTCACTCCCAGAGTCCTGGACCCTATTTTCCCACCCCCCACCAAGACCCCTGCACCAGATGTGTATAAGAGACAGGAAGGAATGGAAGTCCTGATCTAGGGATGGCCTGGTTCCTGGAAGTAGGAACCTTCCCCCCTCATTCCCCACCCTGCCCCCCCACAACAGGGAGTGCAGAGGAGAGGGGCAGAGTCCTGTGTGCCCTGCCTCCTTTATCCTTCCCTTCTCCCAGCAAGAAGGGGGCTGCCTTCTTCCTAGCAATCCTGGCCTTTATTCTATGCACAATCATTGTAAGGGCACCCCCAGGCCAGGCTGAAGGCTGTCTCTTATACACATCTAGATGTGTATAAGAGACAGCTCTACAGCCCTCTCCATCTCCGCCTCGCTCGTGTCCCTGGCCTGGACGCTGGCCTCCTACCAGAAGGTGCTGCGAGACTCACGGGACGACAAGCAGCCGCTGTCCTACAAGGGCGCCGTGGCCCAGGTGCTCTGGCACCTGTTCGCCATCGCGGCCCGCAGTCTGGCCTTCGCGCTTTTCGCCAGCGTCTACAAGCTCTACTTTGGCATTTTCATCGTGGCCCACTGGTGCGTCATGACCTTCTGGGTCATCCAGGGTGAGACGGACTTCTGCATGTCCAAGTGGGAAGAGATCATCTACAACATGGTAGTGGGCATCATCTACATCTTCTGCTGGTTCAATGTCAAGGAGGGCCGCAGCCGCCGCCGCGTGACCCTCTACTACTGCATCGTTCTCCTGGAGAACGCCGCGCTCACCGGCTTCTGGTACTCCAGCCGCAACTTCTCCACCGACTTCCACTCGCTCATTCTGGTCTGTGTGGTGGCCTCCAGCTTCGCGCTGGGCGTATTCTTCATGTGTGTCTACTATTGCCTCCTGCACCCCAGCGGGCCCATGCTGAGCCCCCAGGCCCCCGGCTGCATCTTCCCTAAGGCCCCAGGGCCCTGTGGCCCCCCAGCCGACGCTGTGACAAGTCCCCCAAGGTCCCTGCCCAGGACTACAGGCCCTGAGCGGGATGGGGCCTCTGTGGGAGGCGAGCGTGCGGGGACCCCCACGCCACCTGTCTTCCAGGTGCGGCCTGGCTTGCCTCCCACACCTGTGCCCCGCACCTTGCGGACAGAGGGGCCTGTCATTCGGATTGACCTGCCCCGGAAGAAGTACCCTGCCTGGGATGCTCATTTCATTGACCGCCGGCTCCGGAAGACCATCCTGGCGCTGGAGTACTCCTCACCCACGACGCCCCGCCTGCAGTACCGGAGCGTCGGGGCCTCCCGGGAGCTGCTGGAGTACGAGAGCTCCGTGTAGGCCAGAGTTTCCCATGAAAAGGGATGAGCTTTGGCTGATCCCACATCGACCACAGTGTTGAGCCCAGAATTGAGGGCCGCCAGGCTGAGGGCGAGTGGATCTGTTGGTCCAAGGGTAGAGTGGCCCCCATCACTGGGTTCTTTCTTGGGAGGGGACAGCCTTGTGGAGCCCCTGCCCTCTGTCCTGTTTTCAATCCTGCGGCCCATTTCCTAAACTCTTTGGAACCAGGGCCCAGGGAACCAACTGGTGCTACGCTCCTCGTGAGCTGCCCCACTTGCATGGAGGCCTCTGTATCACGGCTGGTGCCAGGGGCCCCACACCCTCTCCCTGCCTGGAGTTGCCCAGCTGGCAGATCTGGCAGAGGAGGGAGTTCATGACCTAGGCCCTATGCTCTTCAGGGGGTGTGGGGGTGGGCTGCCTCTGAGAAGGATGGAAGAGGCCACCGAAGATGTGGGGTGAGGTGGGAGCGTCTGGTGAACGAGGTTGGTACAGCCCTTGGGGGTTGAAGCCTGGAGCCTGGGCAAAAGGGGAATTAAAGGAGGGAGTTGGGGTGGGGTGGGAAGTTGGGGTGGGCTGGGCTGACAGTGCTGGAGATGGACAGGAGGAAGAACCCTGAGACATCTGAGGGGTCCAGACTGGCAGAAGCATGAAGGGGTGGCAGATTTGGGGGAGAGGAACTTGACCGGGAGTGTAGAGAATGTTCCTCAGGAGACCCCCTTTGTTGTGGGCGCTGTTACAGATGAGGCTCCAGATTCCTCAGGTGAAATGTTTCAAGGCACCATTCTTTATTCTAGGGGAACCTCTGGAACATTTCGTCTAGATAAAGGCTTTGAACACAACAGATAAACTGCCTGGGAAGATACTCTGTTCAGGTTCAATTGTAGATGAGGTGCTGGCACGTTCAGCAGAAGAACTTCTTCTAGGACACGTAGCTGATAAAATATCCTAGGGAGTCATTCTGACCTGTATTCTGTTATAAAGGGTGGAGACACTGGCACCCATCCCCCGCTCAGCGGCAGGGACTCTAGGGGAGTGGGGGCTCCAGACCCCTGTGTGAGTGGAATATTCTAGGAATGGGTATCCCAGTTCTAGACTTCTAGGGTTTATATGAGTTCTATGCCCCTATGAACCTTGGTCCATAGCCATCTTCCCAAGAAGAAACTGTCCTCAGAACCTCTGAGACATTTCAATTTGCCAGCTGGTTTCCAGCTGGGAAAAATTGGCTATGAGGACATGACATGAATCTTGGCTTTTAGCCACCTTGCAGATGAAGCTCCCTGGAGCGGCAGCTATAAAACTGACTTGTTTTGCCTCAGATCTGACAACCCTCCAGGACCTCTGGTTCATTCCCATGGCCCAAACACCCCAGGGCATCCTTGTGACCACTAATCTAGCGTCCTTTCTCTCTACCTGGGACAGCCAGTCCTGGATAGTGTGGGGGGTATGGGAGCCGAGATGAAGGCAGTTTTGTGGGGTGAGGGGCCAGAGCCTTTAGCTGAAGCTTGGAACCCCTCCCTTCAAAACCTCCTTGCTCATGCCTACTAAGGCACATTCACTGCAAGGGCTCAACGGGCAATACTAAGGACACGTGCAGACCTGGGCTGGGACGAGGTGGATTTAAGAATCCTAGACTATGCAAATTAGAGGGGCAAATTAGCCCTTCATAGTTCAGCCTCCCTTGGGTTAAAGATGGGAAGTGAGGCCCAGAGCGGCAGCTAGTCTCACAAGGTCCTAGATTCCTGTGTCCCATCAGATAGTGACAGGTGACTGAACTTGCTGAAGGTGCTGGAAGAGTACTCAGGGTGTGCAGGGTAGCTCCGAAGGCAGAGAAGACAGGACTGCACACACACATACACACACAAGCACACAGCACCCCCGTAACGCATCACCTCAGCTCCCCGCCGCAGCCCCCGTCCAGCCCAGGATGGTGTATACCTCCTCCCCATCTACATACAAAGAGTGCTTTCCCATGGCCCTCTGTGAGGTGGGCGCATTGAGGGTGTGGACTCAGATCTGATTGATTGCTCCTCCTGGGTTGTCTGCACCAGGAGTTTTCACTCTGGACTGTTTCACTTTGACTCCCCACTGCTGGCAATATCCTGACAACAGAGGTGTTACCGATCCATCTTACAGAGGAAGAAACAAGTCCGTTCAGAGAGGGGACATGAGGGTGAGCCTTGGCAAGTTACCTTACTCCCTGATGTCCTAGAATGGTCCATCTGGCTGCCCCATTCCCTAGCATCCTGGAAATAAAAGTTTAAACGACCCTCCCTGGGAGCTGACAGCTCCGGGAGCTGCCCAGAGAACCAGAGTAGAGACAGGCAGGCAGTGCTGACTCGTGGCCGCAGGCTCTCATTTTTGGGTTTTACTCCACGCCTACCCCCACACCGTCTCAATCCTACAAAACCTTCCCTTAAAGGCATTTGCCTGCAAGGATGTCTGAGCATCAGAAGCCGTCATAGTCAAAGGGCCCAAAGGTGGGGGTTGCAGGCACCTTTTGCTTCTCATCCTTGGAAAGGCCTCTTTTGGACTCCCCCCTCCCTCCATACCTAGGAGCTCAGCACCCCATCGCTCCCAGGCCTGGGGTCCCTCCCTCTGCTGACTTGTCGCCTACTTCATCTCGTCCCTGCTGGTCTGCTGGTTTCATTGGGTTGGAGGAGTCGGTGCAGAAGGGGCACCATCCCATTCAAGCTGTTTTATTTTCCTTTCTGTGACACAGTCTACCTCAGCCAGTCTCTCTTCCTTGCCAGAAGTGGACACCCTGGGTCCTTACCTCCCGCTCCTCACTCCCTGTCCTCCACCCTAACCTGACTCAGTCCTTCCCAGAACCTCTATAGGGTGCTTGCAGTGAGAACTACAGCCCAGAGGGAACTTTAGGGTCCCCTAAGCCACTATCCTTCACATCTACTAGAAAGAAGAAACGGAAGCCCAGAGAGCACCAGGGACTTGCCCAAGACCACCGAGGAAGTCCATGGTAGAGTTAGTTTTTTCCTGGGGATGAGAGGTAGTCAATTGCTACATCATGTCTGATTCTTTGCGATCCCATGGACTGCAGCACCCCAGACTTCCCTGTCCTTCACTGTCTCCCAGAGTTTGCTAAAATTCATGTCCATTGAGTTGGTGATGCTATCCAACCAAATTGGGTCCATCTTAATTTTGTCAGGGATAGAAGAGAACAAGATGCTCCAGGTATCAAATATGCCAGGCCCTGCCTTGCCCTCAGTATCTCAACCCCTAGGAGACCATGTCCCCACTCTCAGGGCAGACTTCTAGCTCCCAGGTGTTTGGAACTGATGCCCCAGGCTGCTGACTGTGCTCCCCAAACCTCTCCAGGCAGCACACCCCCTCATCACACCCCCACGCACTAATGTACCACGTGCCTTGTGACTATCACCCCGGTTGGACACACAGAGACCTCCATCCGTCCCCTGCAGGGGCTCCCCACCAAGGAAGTCCTTCTTGGTCTCCTTTCATCTGTCTCATCCGCCTGTCTCCCACAAATCTCCTTAGCCCCAGCTAGCTCCCTGCTACACCTGTGTCCTGCAGAGACATGTCACCCATGAGAATTAAAGCAGAGGGCAGGGAGAGCAAGCCCTGGTCCAGGTCTTAGGATCAGGGCCAGCAGGACTAGGAGTGTCCAGGGAAGGTCTTGCCTGGCAGCCCCAGTGCCCTCCTAAGGGCTAAAGTCCCACAAGTCCCTTCCCTTGGAGATCACCTGGGCTGAGAATTCATAGAAACCTCGGGCAGTGGGGAGAAGATTTCTGGGGCAGGAGTGCATGGGATGCAAATTCAAATCCCTCCCGTTAATGAAATGAAGAGACGTAGAGATGCTGGACAGTGAAGCATGCCTAGGACTCTGGGAAACCAAAGAGAGCAGGCCCTGCCAATAGCAACTAAAATTCAGAGTTTTGAAAAACCCAGTCCTGGCCAATCTAAACACTTGTATTTGACCCATGGGCGAGCAGTTTGAAACCTGGTTCAAAATGTTGATATGGTTCTGGGAAGCCCTGAAGAGTCTGGAAACTCCTTTGAGACTTTTCTAGTCCAACCCTAAACCCCTACAGCTTAGCCACATGAGAGCAGGCCCCGTGCCCTCTCAGCTGAAAAGGCCAGGGAAGTGTGGGCATCTGTGAGGTCCCTGGTTTGGGAGCTATCCACCAATAAGGACTACAGGCCCCTCCAGAGCCTGAGAGGGGCAGTGGAAAACCCAGGGTCTTCTGTTAGGGAGAAACGGTTCTGGGTTGAGAGAGAGTTTGGGTATAGGCAGAGAGGACTGAAGGCCAGGAGCCAACTGCCCCCATCCTGGGCTGGGCCATGCCACTCTTCAACAGGCACCCTGAGCGTGGCCCCCTCGCAGGTAAGGGCTGCAGGCGGAGGAGCTATCAGTCTCTGTACTTCTGTGCTTTGTGATGTCTCAATGAAAGATTACAAGTGAGTGCCAAGCCACATGGGCAGCAGTGGAGATGGGGCTGGTGATGCCACTTCCCAGCCAGAGGGGCTTCTGAGACCCTGGGGCTGGACTAATGTGCCCTCTGGTTGGGGAGGGGCTAGGACATTCCCAGTTCTTAGATGCTACAGGTAGAGGGGAGGGGAAGAAGACAGGAAGTTGTGGAAGTGGGAATGGAAGTCCTGATCTAGGGATGGCCTGGTTCCTGGAAGTAGGAACCTTCCCCCCTCATTCCCCACCCTGCCCCCCCACAACAGGGAGTGCAGAGGAGAGGGGCAGAGTCCTGTGTGCCCTGCCTCCTTTATCCTTCCCTTCTCCCAGCAAGAAGGGGGCTGCCTTCTTCCTAGCAATCCTGGCCTTTATTCTATGCACAATCATTGTAAGGGCACCCCCAGGCCAGGCTGAAGGGATGGGGGCCCTGGAGCACCTGCAATAATTCCAGCTTGAGACAAAGTGAGTGAGAATGGCACCAGGTAGAAAAAGGATGTTCTTCCATCTCCCTTTCCCCCCAATCCCAGAATCCAAAACAGGCTTGTCCACTGGGCTAAACAATCAAACTTGGAGGGACCCTATCTGAACAGCCCCTCAAATCCACTGTTTGTTTTTTTTTTTTTTAAACCAGTCATAAACTAGCTGGAAGGGACTCGAATGATTCCCAGAGCCCTCTTTATTATTTTCACCCCTGAGGATCCTATAGTTCGGGAGATCACCCCGCAAACGAGCCTCACTTCTTGAAGAATAATTTTCCCACATTAAATGAACTCAAGCTGAGCTTCTGAATGCAGATAAATGCTTCCACAGCCTTGAGTTAGCTTTTAGGGCTTAAAGGTGGGAGGAATATCTGCCTTCTGTTGGCATGTTTAATATATAATTCTCAAGAGCATTTGTGGGCCCTCATTTCTGCCTCTGGGATCCCAAGTTAGGAATAAGTGGCTTGTTCATCCAGCATCTGTTTTACCAAAGGAGAAGGCCCGGAAGACACGGCCAGAGGAAAAGTCAGACAGTGAGTTTGTAGCAGGGTAGGACCAGAGCCCAGGTTCTTCAAGGTCCCATCGGAATACCCCAGCTCTGATGCCTCCCCTCGCATTTCTTTGCCAACTCCAGGAACCACTAGCCATGCCTGAGGGGCTGAGTTCCCTCCTTCAGCACAATTCTGGGTGATTCTCCCCTCCAAGTTCTTTCTGCCCCTCCTAATCGGCCCCCAACCCTTGCCCACTTGTGCTTCCATTCCAGTCCCACCTCCTGGTATTTACTACATCTGTGCCATCCTCAGTCCTGGACCCCACTCACCCTTCTGCCCTTCCCCCAGGAGGGGGAGGGGACCCCAAGCTGGGACTTCTGTACTGAGACTCTTTTGTACACCACAAACTTTTTGTATATTTTTAATTTTGCTGCGACATGAGATATTAAAAGTCATTTCAGTACGTGCTGTTTGTGTCCTATTGTTTTGGCTATTCTGGGCCAGAGAAAGGAGCTGAGGAAGGAGGGTGCGGGGAGCAAAAATACCCTCTGCCACATCCCCTGTGGCTCCTGGGGCTCTGTTAAGAGACAGAGGCACTTGGTGGCAGTCCACAAAGCCTCAATCACTCAACCAGAATGGCTCAGTTCAGTTCAGTTCAGTCGCTCAGTCGAGTATAACTTTTTGTGACCCCATGGACTGCAGGACACCAGGCCTCCCTGTCCATCACCAACTCCCTTAGTTCACTCAAACTCATGTCCGTTGAGTCAGTGATGCCACCCAACCATCTCATCCTCTGTCGTCCCCTTCTCCTCCTGACTTCAATCTTTCCCAACAGCAGGGTCTTTTCAAATGAGTCAGTTCTTTGCATCAGGTGGCCAAAGTATTGCAGTTTCAGCTTCAACATCAGTCCTTCCAATGAATATTCAGGACTGATTTCCTTTGGGATGGATTGGTTGGATCTCCTTGCAGTCCAAGGGACTCTCAAGAGTCTTCTCCAACACCACAGTTCAAAAGCATCAATTCTTTGGCACCCAACTCTCACATCCATACTTCCAGAATGGTGGGTGGGACCAAAAATTTAGGGATTTTCTCCAAACTCCTCATTTTACAGATAAGGGGAAAAAGAGATTGGGAACAGACCTGCTAGAGGCAACAGGATGAGTCCATGGACAAAGTCAGAACCTAGACTGAAGTTCCTGCTGCTGCTGCTGCTAAGTCGCTTCAGTCGTGTCCGACTCTGTGTGACCCCATAGACGGCAGCCCACCAGGCTCCCCCGTCCCTGGGATTCTCCAGGCAAGAACACTGGAGTGGGTTGCCATTTCCTTCTCCAATGCATGAAAGTGACAAGTGAAAGTGAAGTCGCTCAGTCGTGTCCGACTCTTCGCGACCCATGGACTGCAGCCCACCAGGCTCCTCCATCCATGGGATTTTCCAGCAAGAGTACTGGAGTGGGGTGCCATTGCCTTCTCCGAGACTGAAGTTCCTGATGCCACTAAAATAAGTGTTTATTGTATACCTACTATGTGCCAGGCATTCTAGACACAGTGAATAAGAAAGATATAAAACAGTCATGATCGCTCCCCTCATGGAGCTTACATTCTAGAAGGTATTGCCCTTAAATTATCTGCTTACCTCCAGTGTTTCCACCCTCTAATCCAGTGGTTCTCAAACCTTAAAATGCTTGGGGTAGAGGGGGCTTATTTAAAAAGCAGATTTCTGGACTTCTCTGGTGCTCCAGGACACAGGTTTGATCCCTGGTCCAGAAAGATCCCACAGACTGCGGGACAACGAATCTGGTACACCCCAACTTCTGAACCCAAGTGCTAGAGCCAGAGCTCCACAGCAAGAGAAGCCCCCTCAGTGAGAAGCCCACAGACCGCGTCCAGAGAGAGCCCAGGCACGGCAACGGCGACCGGTGCAGCCAAAAATAAACAAATAAAAGTGAATGTGGGGGGGGAGTTTGCAATTAAAATTATTATAAAAATAAATAAAATGCAGAGTTCCATCTCCATGATTGGAGGGTGGATACAGCCTGCCTGGGAATATGAATTTTAAAGGCTCTCCAGCAGATCTGATGCAAGGGGGTCTGAGAACCTCTCTTTGAGGACACTGCTTTAATGTCTTCTCCCTCCAATCTGATCATGACATTTCCTGACTTTTTAATCTCCTGTGGCTCCCCAGGGCCTTCAGAGTAAAGATTGCCAACTTTGAAAAAATGCACAAGGCAAAAGCTGTGAGTCAAGTTTATTCAGCATCTTTTTGAGGATTATAGCCCAGGAGACAGCCCCTTAACTAGCTCTGAGAAACTGTCCGAAGAGGCGGGGTTGAGGGTTAGTATATATGTGATTTGGGCAGAGGGAGGATATGTGCAACCAAGTACACAACTCTGCTAGACTTAAACAGATATCTTAGTTAATGGTCTTAGTGCTTTTCTAAGTATGAGAAGATGCAAGAATCCAAATTCATAAAAATTTAGCCTGAAAATATCTATCTTAAAGTCTATTTTGCCAGTTTTCCCAGAGCATAGAGTACCTCATTCCTAACCTTGTTTCAGGGTGTATTAAAGGTCAGTGACTGCAGCGGCTAATGACTCAGTTCTTGTACCGCCAGATAGCTGGTGACTTTCTTTAGTAGGTAAGATCAAACCCCTTGCCTGATGCTGACTTTTCATAATTAGACCCAAAATATCTCTTGATCCTCACCTCCAACATTATCGTACCTGGCCCTCATAGCTTCACAGTCTTATAGCTTCTCCAAATCTCCATCTTCCTGTTTCTATGAGCCTCTCTTGGGTGCCACCCAATGGCTTTTCTCACCGTGGTCTCAGGTACAGCCCCATTTCCTAGATCCCCCAGCCCAAGTGCTCAGGGTGTAGAGCCTCTTCCTGGCCTCAGGACGCAAGTCACAACTGAATTGGCCTAAGACAGAAATCTCAAGGTGTGGTCCCCAGACCAGCATCACCAGGAAATTTGTTAGAAATGCTGATTCTCAGAGCTCACCCCAGACCTGCTGAATCAGCCAGTGTGGGGATGAGGAGCAGTATTTTTTATAAGCCTTCCAGGTGATCCTGATGCACACCCAAGTCTGAGACCCATTGGTCCAAGATAATTCCCCTGACTGAGGATTGGTGGGTGCAGGGGCATGTGACCAATTCAGTGAGGCCGAGACTGCTGTATGTCCCCAGTATCCATGCACCCCTTTTCTCTATAAAGGGCTTTTTAGCTGAGCACGTGGCCACTGTAAAGCAGAGGACTGTATTTCCCAGCCTCCTTTGCAATTAGTTGTTGCCATGGCAACAAGTTCCAGCCAATGGGTTACGAGCAGTAGAACTTTGTGCTACTTCCAGGTCATCTCCCTAGAGGGAGGAGCTGTGCTCTCCTCTAGCTCAGTTTACCCTTCCCACTGGCAGCAAAATCCTAGAATGGTGGAGCAGCGAGACAGGAAGCCCGCAGGTCCTGGACACATGGAACTGCCATACTTGACCTGGACTGCTCATGTGATGGAAGGGATCAACTTCTATCATCTTTAAGCCACTGTTTGGGGGTCTTCATGACAGCTGAAATATATCCTGGCTAATACATCTGACCCCTGGACTTCTAAGGGAAGTCTTTTGAAGAATCTCTGGGAAAGGTTTCCTTCTCAACAGAAAGACATACAAGAAAGGGAAACCCTTGGCCTCCTCAATCGTTGATAGCATCACAACCAGAATAATGATGAAGAGTATGATGTCTGCATTGCTACCCTCTCTCCAGTTGTGCTAGTTTGCCAGGACTCCCATAATAAAACACGACAGACTGGGCAATTTAACAGAAACTTATTTTTTTCACAGTTCTGAAGGCTAGAAGTCCAACATCCAGTTGTCAGCAGGATTGATTTCTTCTGAAGCTCTCTCCTTGGCTTGCAGATGGCAGCATTCTCACTGAGTCCTCACGTGGTCTTTCCTCTGTGTATATGCGCCCCTGGTATCTGTGTCTTCAAATTTCCTCTTCTTATAAGGACACCAGTCAGATTAGATTAGAACCCACACTGTGGCCTCATTTCAACTTAATCACCTCTTTAAAAGCCTTATCTCCCCAAACAGCCACCCTTGGGGTACCGGGTGTTACGGCTTCAACATACAAATTTGGGAGGGACAGAATTCAGCCTGTAACACCAACAAAGCAGAAGATGTAAGAAACTTGATGCCATTCTTTTTTTTTTGGCATGAGGAAATCTTTTAATTATATAAAGTAATACAAACACTAAACCGGAGAAGGGATTTAAAAACCCATTTAGAAATAATGTGTGCTGCCTTTTCAAAGTGAGCTCTGAGGCTGTGTATTTTCCTGGTAGAGTTTCTCTCTCAATGGTTTGGTGTTAATGGTATTTTACTTTTGCCTCTCTTAAGCCTGATTTTTTTTTCTTTTTGAAAAAAAATTTTTTTTAAATTTGTATTGGGGTATAGCTGATTAACAAACAATGTTGTGATAGTTTCAGGTGAAGAGTGAAGGGACTCAGCCATACGTATATGTATACCCATTCTCCCCTAAACTCCCCTCCCACTTGATATCATTCTTGAGCTGCTCAATTAACCAGCCCTGAGATCACTTGTCATTGGGCTTTGTCTTGGGAGATGATAACTGTTCCTTATGTATAAGCCGCCTTTGATCGAACGGTCTATTCTTAGCAGCTCAAAGCATCACATCTCAGGCACTGAGTGTTTGTTCACACCATTCCTTCTGCCTGGAGGGACCTTCCTGTACACATGCCCTTCAAATCCTGCTTCCCTTCAAACCCTGGTTCGTTTGCCACAGACTTGGTGACTGGCTCCTGATTCTGCTTTCCCCAAACAAGCCGCTTGCCTCGTGTCAGAGTTCTTTGCCTGTCCGTCTTTCTTTCTCACTAGACCAAGAGTCAGCATATGCACTGGCTGCCACATCCTCCACCCACCCACTCACCATCCCACGGCAATCCCCTTTCCACTGGAAGATTTGGTTTTTATAATCAGAACTCCAGGGCAGCCTCTGCCAATCAATTGGAGGTGCCTCAAAAGAGATGAATTCTATTTGCCATGACTGTCAAGTCTTCAGGGCAGACTTTGTTTTACTCACCTCTTCTTTGATTCACAAGCAGCTTTATTGTTAAGTGTTACCATTGTATACTTCTGATCCCATTTAATCCCTGCAGCAGCCTCCTGAAGTAAACACCATCATTATTCTGCTTTTGATGCATGAGATTCTGGGACTCCAAGAGAAACTATCTGTCCAAGGTCATACACATTTGAACCTAGGTCCACCTGTTTCCTGGGCTTCCCTGGTGGCTCAGATGGTAAAGAATCTACCTGCCAATGAAGGAGACCACCTAGGAGATGGGGGGTTCCATCCCTGGGTTGGGAAGATCCCCTGGAGAAGGGAATGGCTACCCACTCCAGTATTATTGCCTGGAGAATTCCATGGACAGAGGAGCCTGGTGGGCTACAGTCAATGAGGTGGCTAAGAGTTAGATACAATTGAGCAACTAACACTTTCACTTTCCACTGACTTGTACTAAGCACCGGATCTGTTCATGGTCCTGGGCTGGGACTGCAGAGAACACAGAGATGGCTTGCTATTTTGAGTGGCATTCAGAACACTGGTCATGTTTGAGCTCCATAGAAGTTCACAGATGTTTGGAGTTAATCCAGGAATAAGAGACATCCAAGTTTTACACAGAGGGAAACTGAGGCTCAGAGAGAAGAAAAGGCTTGCAAAAGCCATCATGGAGGTGCCAGAGCAAGAGACCACGTCTCATTCCCAGCTGCCATCTGAGGGTGGGGATTCGGGACCTGCTCAGGGGTTAACTGGGAGGGTGACGTCCAGGGCGGTCAGGGATTGGCTAGTACATCCTGGCCTCTTCCCGTTAGCCCAGAGGCAGAGGCTTTCACTTCCTGCTGTAGGGACATGACGGGCAGGATGTCAGGGAGCAGGGAGGGTGGCTGTGTGAGCTATCACTGGGCAGTCTGGGCCATTTCCCCACCTCCGAAAGAGGGAGGAAGAGACAGAGGGAAGGCTGGTGTCTGAGAATCTTCTGCAGCTCTCACACCCAGAGGCAGTAGGGAGCTATGAGCTTTGCTCCTACGGGCACTGGCCTGGCATACTGGGGTATTTAAAAAAAACTTTCCAAACAATCCTATGCATGGGCCCCTGCACTTCACAGTTTCCGACTGCCTTCTCATCCATGGCCTGATATCTCTCCTCTCATACCTCTGACTCCAGGACAGAGTTTGGGGGCTTATTGTTTCCAGTGGAAAAATGAGGAAGCTGAGACCCAGAGAGGTTACAATAAGCAGCCTGGTTGCATCATATAGCAAATCAGTTCCAGGGCTTAGGTCTCCAGAACTGAGTGGTCAGGGCAAGGTGAGGAGGGATCACTCAGAACCTTTCCCATTGCTCTGGGTGGGCCACGCAGAGGGCATAGGCCCAAGAGGTAAGTAACCAGGCTTCAGATGGGAGCCAGACCAGGCAGAAACTCCAGGTCCACGTCCCATTTACTGTGTGCCCTCCTTGGGTTCCCCTCTGCACTTGAGTCTGTTTTAAAAATCTGGATGGCACATATAGGGCTTCCTTGGGGGCTCAGACAGTAAAGAATTCACTTGAAATGCTGGAGACCTGGGTTCGATCCCTGGGTCGAAAAGATCCCCTGGAGAAGGGAATGGTGACCCATTCCAATATTCTTGCCTGGAAAATTATATGAACAGAGAAACCTGGCAGGCTATTACAGTCTTTGGGGTCACAAAGAGTTGGACACGACTGAGCCACTAATACACACACAAACACAACACATATAACGACGGTACACCAATATTGTGAAGAATAAGTGAGATGAAACACATAAAGGGCTCAGTCGAGAACCACAAAGTGAGCCCTGCTTCCCTAGTATTATTCTCTCAAGAGACAGTAAAACAGCCCGGAACACGCAGACACACAGATAGGTGAAGAGTTAATGTTTATTGAGTACTTCACATGTTCCAGGAGTTTTTCTAAGTGAGTTTAATTCTTACAAGTTCACTCTGAGGGTCAGGCTGATATTGGACCCATTTTACAAATGGGGAAATGGAGGCACAGGAGGTTACAACCTTAGGTCGTAACCTTACTAAGTGGCAAAGCCAGGATTCAAACTCAAGCGGCCTATCTCTGAAGTTCATGCATACTGCCTCCCTTAATGTTGGTAATGATTAATTCTTAAAATCATAACTTGCTTTCACACAATAGTCCATAGATTATGAAGCATTTGTCCACCCACTCTTTCATTTTTTTCTCACCACAGCAGCCTAGAGAGGAAGGCAATGTTTACCCCTAATTTATAAAAGGGAGGGGGAAACAGGCTGTGAAAAGGGGAACTCACCTGCCTTGCCAAGGTCACACAGCAAGGTCAGTGGCAGAAGTGGGGGTGGATCTGGGATTTTCTGCCTCTAAATTCAGAGGACACTTCCCAGCCTTAGTCAGTTCCTAAGCCCCCTCAGTAGCAAGCCTGCGGGCTAGAGATCTTGGGGTTTTCTCCCTGGTCTGTTGCTCTGACTGGGCTTCCACTGTTCAGCTGGAGGGTCCCAAGGTTGCATCCTTCATCCACCCCTCACCCAGCTGCTCACTATCAGACGGGAGGGGCAGGAACTCCGGGGCTGGTGGAGTTTCCGACCAGGCAGGAAAAAGAACAAAGGAACTGCGTGGGGGGAGAAGGTGGAGGGGTGGCCAGGAGGGTGGCAGGAGCGGAGGGGACGCTTCACCATGGAATATGAAGTCAAGAAAGGGAAAAAGGTAGGTGGGGGTTTGGAAAGGGTCCGGGGTCGAGAAGTGTACCCGGAGTTGGAGAAATGAGAAGCCTGGGGGTGGGGTGATGGGCAGTGAGTGGCGTCAGGAGCACCTTCTTATTTGGAAAGACCTTCCTCTCCACCCTTGGGCAGCCAGACATTTGGGCTCAAACTCTCTAACCAGTCTCCCTGCTCTTAGTGCCCTCTGCCATCCCAGGAAAGAACAGACGGACAGGTACCTTCCAGGAAAATCCAGCCAGCCAGATTAGTCTGGAGACACTCCCAACCTGCTTCCCTGGTGTTCCTGGGGGTTCTCCCCTGCAGTTTCTCAGACCGAAGGACAGACAGAAAAACAGACATCAAGTAAACCCATTCCCCTGCTCCTTGCCTCATCAGGGAGAAGGACCTCAGGCAGGGCAAGTGTGTGCTACAAGGCTGTCTATCTGGGCCTGGGACATCTACCTCCTCCTCCTGCCAGGTTCTAGCTGAGCCTGCCCTCTCCCTATCTTTATACAGGGACCAGTTCTGCTCCAAAGGCCTCAGCCTGAGGGTCACTCCCCAACCCCCTAGATCTTTACTTCTTCCTGACTCTCAGAAATTTTCTAGTCTGGTTCTCTGGGCATCTCACCTGTTTGTCTTTGCGGTCCAAGAAGTCTCTGGGCTTCCAACTCCCACCCCCATCCCCACCGAGCCCTCTTCCCCCAGGAAACCAAGATCCAACTGTTGGAAAAGGCTCCCATGTGAATTATGAGGGCTCCGAAGGGAGCCAAGACATAGGTGCTTGTTGTTTCTTGGTTCCTTCCTTCTACAGATATTTATTCAGTATCTATTATGGGCCAGGCACCATGCCTGGTGCTCGTGATGGTGCACTGTGAGCAAAGTCAGACAAGGTCCCTCCTCCCTCCCTGGAGCTTACAGTCTAGTGAGGGAGACAGCTTTTAATTTTTTTTTAAAGCAATTAATGTAAAATTGTACAAAAGGCTCCATATGCAGTGCTGGGAGAATGTTAAACCTTAGACTGGTCAGCCTGAGCAGATAGGTGGAAGGAAAGGGGGTAGAAAAGTGTTTCAGGCAGGGAAACAGTGTGTGCAAAGCCCTTCCATGGGAGGAAGGAATATAGCAAGTAGGAAGAACTGAAAGATGGCCCTAGAACCAGAGGACAGGAGTGAGGGGCAGTGAGGTGAAGTTGGAGAACTGGGCAAGGCTGGACCATTCAGGGTCACAGACAAAACAATTACTTTCCCAGTCCACTCAGGGGTACACACATACTCCCATACATGGGATAAAGCCCTGGCTCCATAGCCAACATTCAAGCCCTCTATGACTTGTTCATCTCATCATTTGACTACAGCAAAATGGCTATAATACTTCTTCTCCAAGCTTGTGCTCACCCAGCCCTTGCTGCCCTCAGGGTTTTGCACATGTTGTGCCCTCTTCTTGGAATGTTTGTTCCCAGATTGCTTGATCTCATTCCTCAGAGCTTCCTTGTACTTAATCCAGGCTCCATGATTCTGATTGTAAAATCTGAACTGGGCATCAGAATCACCTGGGGTGCTTGTTAAAACACAGATCATGGGGGTCTCATCCCAGTTTCTGATCCAATAGGTCTGGGATGGAGCACAAGGATGTAAATTTCTCTTAAATTCCCAGGTGATGCTGCTACTGCTGGTGGTGGAGACCTAGGAACCACACACTGAGAACCACTGCTCTAAATCAGTGCTCACACTTTCCTGAGTGTTTAAATTCTGTTGGGCTGAGTTGAGGCCCTAGAATTTGCTCCTTCAATCTAGATCCAGGCCATTTTTATGCAGGTGCTCACTGGGTTATACTACAGTATCATTAGTTAGAAATCAATCATTTCTAATATTGAGCAAAGCACAGAAAATAGCTTAATAAATACCTATGCACCTACCATTCAGCCAGATTGGATGTTAATGTTTTTCTGTACTTGCCCCAGCCTAGGTAGGTTCCTACTGTCACCTGGGTGCTTATTTTTTTTAACTTTTTATTTTGTATTGGGGTTAGCCAATTAACAATGTCGTGATAGCTTCAGGCGAACAGCGAAGGGACTCAGCCATACATAGACATGTATCCATTCGCCCCCAAACTCACCTCTAACCTGGGTATTTAGAATGAAGGTTTGGAGCCAGACTGCCCAGGGTGAACTATTGGTTCTACAGCCACTAGCTGGTAACCTTACTAGCTCTCTCTGAGGCTCAGTTTCTCCATCTGTAAAATGGAAATCACAGAGGTAACCTGCCCCTCCCTGCAGTGATTTTGTCAGAATGCAATTAGATAATATAAGTAAAATTCTGCATATAAGTGCTGGTGCTGGAGAAGACCAAGTCAGTGGCTATTATTATTGCTGTTACCCCCACACCCTTGCTCCCCCAGGGCTTTGTGTCCCCCATCCGGAGGCTGGTGTTCCCCAAGGCTGCGCGCCGGGCAGCCTGTCGGAGCAGTGTGAGCCGCCGCCCCCTGCACTCAATGCCCCTCTATCCCCCCGACTACCTCATCGACCCTCAGATTCTGCTCTGTGACTATCTGGAGAAAGAGGTCAAGGTATGCGTGGGATGAGGGGGGAGGGGTGGAAAGGATCTGGGGACAACAGATTAGGGGGAAAGTTTCCCTCAACCCTCTTAGGGTCCCTAGCTGGGTCTGAAATTTAAACTGAACTAAGATTAACCGGAGAAAAGCACATACATTTTATTAAATTTTCACATGTACATGAGAACGTTCAGGGAGAGAATGGAAGACCCTGAGAAGTGACTAGAGCTGGAAACTTTTATACATTTTGGACAAAGAAACAATAAATCTGTGAAGAACTGACAAGGCAGAGGGGTTCGGAGTAGGGGTAGTACACGGTAAAGGAGGGACAAGGTTTGTTTATACAGACTTCTCAGCCCTCAGTTCCCTGCCTCTGGTGATAAGGTCTCCCTTCCTGCTGGTACTCTGAAAAGAGGGTACCTTTCACCAGGGAGATTTATCTCCTGCTTTCAGGGAAGAAGGATGATGCAGGGGAATTCTGAATGACCTTCCTGCTGCTGTCATTTCCTCTGACTCCTTCAGCTTAAAATAGTCAATGTGCTGAGGTGCCATGTTTTAGGGTGGCGTGTTCTGGACCCCATCAGGAAAGACTTTACCTCTCCTGCACACCAACCTATGACCAGCCTTGTCTGACACAGGGGAGGCTCAGGGGAAAGAGGCCTGGAGTCAACCCAGCCTTGCACGTGCATTATGCTGGGAACCCTCAGCAAGTGACTTCCATCTGCTCAGCCTCAGTGTTCCCATCTCAACACCGGGCTCAAAGTCTACCCCAAGGGCAGAGCAGATGGGAAGGTGCCCTGTGCACTGAAAAGCCAGTCTCCATCTTGTGAGATTTTACTGCGGTGACATTACTGCTACTTGGATGGTGTCCAGATTAAAGGAAGCCAGTTCTGCAAGTCACAGGGACTTGGGCCAACTCAAGGGCTTTACTTCTATTTCATACACACCATGAAGGAGCAGTGGAGAATCCTCATTACCCAACAAAGATCGATATGGGGGTAGGAGTGTCAGATTTAGCAAAAACAGGCACCCAGTTAAATTTAAATTTTGGTAGGGGGAGGGATAAATTAGGAGTTTGGGATTAACACACACTATTATATATAAAATAGATAAACAACAAGGACCTATTGTATAACACAGGGAAATATAGTTGATATTTTGTAATAATCTATGATGGAAAAGAATATGAAAAAGAATATATATATTATATATGTATACAGCTGAATCACTTGACTGTATACCTGAAGCATCGTAAATCAATTATACTTCAATAAAGTTTTTATTAAAAATTTGAATTTCAGGTAGGCAATGATATTTTTTAGTATTAATATATATCCAGTGTTACATTAGACTAAAATTACTTTAAAAACAAACTAAAAAATTAGTTGTTTACATGAAAACCAAATTTAATGGGCATCTTGTATTTTATCTGGCAACCCTATAAAGGGAAAAGCTAACAAATCCACTTAAAAAACTGGGGACTGAAACTTTATAGCAAATAAAAAGAAGAGAAATGGTAAGATTGGTAGAATTCACCTGTAAGAATAAAACTAAAAATAATGAAAAAATTTAATTCTTACACTTAATGACATTTAAGTGTGATAACATTAAGCTATAAGTAAGAATGAATGATTTATTTACTTATTTTTCTGACAAAATTATATACTAACTTGATACAATATTCTTTCCTTCCCACTTAATTTCTGCAACAAGGTCATAAAGAAGGCCAGTGACCTGTTAACACGGGTGCTTGGGATGAACAGGAGCCACTCAGGCCAAGTGGGAAATTACAAGTGGCCTGTTCTTTCAAGCTATTACAGTGACCTTTGCTTCTGCCATAGTTAAATAACTGTATGCTCATAAAGTAAGCATATATTAGCAAAAATAAGCTAGCAGTGAGAGTGTGGGTTCTGGTGTGTGGAGTCCAGCTCCACCCTTTCTATTACAGATAATACTGGGCAGGTTATTTATTTTGACTGTGCCTTAGTTTTCTCATCCTCAAAGTAAGGATGAATGAGTGCATAAAACTCGCAGGATATGGCTCCTAGGATTGCTTTAATAACAGTTATTACCAAGCCATTATTATTAATTCAGATATTTCTATCTCAGTCTACCCTTACGGTGTCAGTGAGGTCAGGGTCCTCCGCGGCTTCAAGGTAACCTCTCTCTGCCCTTCTCCCACCACCCCCACCCCCGTCCCATTTCTATACAGTTCCTGGGCCACCTCACCTGGGTCACCTCCTCACTGAACCCCTCTAGCCGGGACGAGCTTCTGCAGCTGCTGGACACGGCCAGGGTGAGGCGCCGGGAGAGGGGAGGACAGGGTCTGGTCCCCTACGTTTCCCATCCGTGGCCACCGGGACTCAGGAATTCCTACCCACCCTGCAGCAGCTGAAGGAGCTGCCGCTGAAGACCACGGCGGAGCAAGACAGCATCCTGAGCCTGTCGGCCCGCTGCCTGCTGCTCACCTGGCGCGACAACGAGGAGCTTATCTTGCGTATACCCACGCACGAGATTGCCGCCGCCTCCTACCTGCAGGACGACGCTCTGCACCTGCTGGTGCTGAAGACCGGTACGGTGGGCGGGGCCTGACGGGGCAGGGCGGGGAGGGGAAAGGGTAGAGAACGGCCCGACACCTGGAAATGGGCGTGGCCTGGGGCGGGGGCGGGGCCTGAGGCTGGAGGATGGGGTGATGGAAAGGCCTGACCAAACTACCCCGAGACTAGGGAGAGGGTATGGCTGTTTGCAAGAAGAGGGAGCCCAGTGTTGAGGCTTGAAGGAGGGCGGCCTGACCCACCATCTCGGAAATGATGGAGAAGCCAGAATCCTGAGGCCTGAACGCGTGATTAATAGGTAGCAAAGATCTGAGGCTAGGAAGGTACCTGGAGCAAGAAGCGGAGTCTCGCTTAGGGGCGGAGCCGTACACTGGGGGCGGAGCTCGCGGCTGAGATACCAGGTGGGAAGTGTGAGACCCTGCCAAGCTAGGGGCGGGGCCTGAGACCAGGGGCGGGGCTGAAGGGAAGCTTGGATCCAAGGAGAGGTTCCCGAAACCAAGAACAGGGTCAGAGTTAACAGTAAAGAGGGAGGTGATAGCCTGACCACTACTCAGACCAGATGGCAGGGTCCGAGGCAAGGGGCGTCTGGATGGGGTCGGATGGGTGGGAACGGCCAGATCCAGGGGTGGAGCCTGAGGGTGGGGCGGGGTCCAAAAACAGGGACCCGGAATGGCGCGAGGTCGGGCCTCCTGACTTTGAAGCCAGGGGTGTGGCCTGAGCACAAGGGCCGGGGGACTCACTCCCAAACCCCCATCCCGCAGCGGCGGGTCAGGACCCCCAGCTGGCCTCGGGAGAGGGGGCGCTTAGCCTGGATCTCCTGCTCTGACGGCCACTCGACCTCTCCTAGGTCTGGGCGTGGACCCGGTGCCAGCCGGCGTAGACGCCAGCCCCGGCGGGGCGGGGCGCGACCCGGGCCCGCCGGGCGTGGCGCCCGAGAAGCGGCGGGTGGGCACCACCGAGCGGCGCCACACCATCTGCAGCCTGGACTGGCGGATGGCGTGGGGCGGCGGCGCAGGCGCCGAGGCCCGGGCCGGGGGCGGCGGCGGCGGCAGCCTGGAGCGCCAGCGCGCCGGGGCGCGGGCGTCGGGCAGCTGGGAGCGGCGGCAGACGTTCAGCGGCAGCTGGGAGCGGCGGCACGCCGGCGGCGGCGGCGGCGCGGGAAAGCCAGGCGGCAGCTGGGAGCGGAGGCAGGCGGGCGGCGGCGGCGGCAGCTGGGAGCGGCGCCACCCGGGCCCCAACCCCCTCGACCCGCAGGACCCCAGCCCCGACACAACCCTCCGCCCCGCCTCCCGCGTTCCCCCGCCCCTTTTCATCTCCCTCTTTTGGCCCTATTCCCCAGGATTTCAGGTACTGTGTGCCCGTAACGGCAAAAGGCTTCTACCCTCCAGCTCCCAGGACACCTCAGGGACACCGCCCCCTTACTTGCCCCGGAGGGATGAAAGTTCAAAATAGCCCAGACTTAGATCTTATCCTTCCTCCAGCCCTCCTCTTTCCCCAAAGTCGTCAGTCTCCGCAGTACCACAGTAAGAATCATGAGGACAGTAATCACCAGCACGAATTGAGTGCCCGACCTGTGCCAGACAGGAAACCAGCATTAATCATTTTGTTCTCACGTTAACCCCTAGAGGCAAATATTACCATCATTCCTATTCTACAGAGAAGGAAACAGACACAGAGGCTAAGCAACTTGTGCAAGGTCACACAGGAAGCAGGCGGTGATTTCAACACTGGGACCCAAAAGTTCAGAGCCTGTACTCTTGGTAACAATGGTTATCACCCAAAGCACAAGATTTCCCACCGTTCTTGCCCTACCCTCTATCCTCCACATTCACCCTTGCTTTTATTTATTTGACCATGTTCATTGAGTACCAGCTTCTGCTAGGCATTGGTCTAGGTGCCATGGATACAGAAATGAACAAGACATAATTAGTGTCCTCCTTTAGGGAGCTCACTGTCTAGCGGACATCTTCGAACCCTGAGACTTGTAAGCTTTTTCTCTGACCCAGGGTCTTGAACTCCCCCTGTATATAAATCCCATGTGGTGAACAAAATAGACATGGTGCCTCTTTAGAAAGAAAGGTGGATAGTAACCAGTAAACTCAGGCTATGGAGCTGACTTGAAACACTTTCGCATTTATCCTTGGCACCTAGAAAAGTGCCTGGCATATGTGTGCGTTCATGCTAAGTCACTTCAGTCATGTCCGACTCTTTGCAACCCCATGGACTGTAGCCCACCAGGCTCCTCTGTCTACGGGATTCTCCAGGCAAGAATACTGGAGTGAGTTGCCATTTCCTAGCTGCTCAATAAATATATTGAGTAGATGGATTAGTGCATAATATATTACGATATGATGTGATGGGGACCAACAAAAAAACAGGCAACTTGAAATGATAAGGAGGAAGGAGATCCATTTTTCAGAGTGAAAGTGAGTTTGCCTTTTAAACTGAAATGTGGAAGAGGGAAGGAAGCAGCAGGGCGAAGAGCCAAGCAAGTCAATTCCAGGCATAGGTACCAGTGTGCCCTGATTATTCCACTAGGCTGGGAGGGCTTTAGGCCTTACCTAATTCACCTCTGAGACTCCAGAACCCAGCCCAGTGCCTGCCACACAGTGGAAATAAGTAATAATTTGTAGAATGAGTAAATAAATAAGGCTTTTTTTCCAGGAGTGTCTGAGCCTCTGGCCTCCAATCTGAGGCATCATGGTTCCAAGAAGGATATAGGAGTTAGAGTCAGAAAACCTGGGTGCCAATATTAACCAAAGCCATGAGCCTGTTATATGAGTCACTTATCCACTCTCATAAAATAAGGATCCCCTCTTCTCTGTCCACTTGATAGTGTTATTATAAGGATCAATCCTGGTTTAGTGATAATTTCACTCCCTCATCCCAAAATGCCTGTCCTGAGGTTACATTTTAACTTACACCCTGGGCTGACTTTTTTAGAAGCACAAAATAAGAAACGACTTCATGAAGATGGACTCTTCATTAGTTGTCTTTCTATATCTCTTACTCAAAAAGGTAAACCAAAGAGGCAAATTCCTCTTCAAATTTGCCATCTCAAAAAAGTCTTACCCAAGAACCTAAATGCCTTCCTTCTATCAGGGACTGAAATTTATATATTAATAAATTAATATAAATTTATATTTCATATAAATTAATATTAATATTAATATATTAATAAATTAATATAAATTTATATTTCATCCTGCTTCCATTTTTGCCCTGGGTGCGAGGAAGCTCACATCTAAATATGGCACAATAACTATGTTGAGCCTAACATTTTCATACATGTAATTCTTCCTCCTCTTACTAGGTATTAGAAGACCAGGGTTCTAGTCCTGGCTAATCACTTTATCTCTCTGGGTTTCAGCTTCCTACATGTAAACTTAATTTAATTTAGCATAAGCATGCTAATGTTTAATTTAGCATAAGCTTCAGGAAGGCCCATAATTCTCCCATAAACTGGGGATACATGTGTATTCTTTTCAGAGCACAAGAGTTACAGTTGTCACAGGATTCTATAAAGACCAGTTAAGTGGCTATTTCTATAAAAGCCACCCAGGACATGGCTATATAATTTTGATGGAAAATGACCTTAGAGTGGCTCTAAAATCACCCATAGTTGCGTGTGTGCCCGTGTGCCCGCTCACACTGCGTTTTCAGGAAGCAGGGGCATCTTGATCATGGAAGAGGGGCTGAGCTCTGTCCTCCTCTCTGGACAAGGATGCTGCCGAGGAGTCCTGCGCCCTCATCTGTCAGGTCTTCCAGATCATCTACGGGGACCAGAGCATCGAGTGCGTGGACCGGGCTGGTTACCACTACACATCCACGCCTGAACGACCGTGGCTCTGTAGCCGCAGTGAGTATTCCAGTTCCTGGCCAACCTTCCTGTGAATCATCCCGAAAGCCCAAAGGAGGTGGGGCTCAGGGGCGGGGTAGGGGGTGATATGTCCCACGACTGAGGCCAACAAAAGCCTTTAGGGGTCCTGACTTCTACAGCAATTACAGTGTACCCCCAATATATAGCTAAAATAAAATGTCCAATTTCATAATGACCTCAAGCCTAGCTTTATAATAAGCCCTTTAGAGGTGAACTCTCTCTCCCTTTTGTATTTTGGCATCCCAGGGGCATTGTGTTTACTGAGCCATCTAGCCCTACTAGGACTCTAGGTCAAAACCAAGATTTCAGGACTGGTCCTTGAATGCTGTCAAGGGCTGGAATGAAAATGAAATCAACAGAGATTTGTTGAGCACCAGCTATGTGCCAAGCACAGACCCAATGTACCACATGTTTTGTAATCCTCATGACAACCTCATCTGTCCTGTTTGCCACTGTGTCCCCTGTGCCTAGAGGAGGACCAGGGGCAGATGCTCAAGGTGTATTTTCTGAATAGATGAAAGAACTGTCTGAGGCCTTATGAATCCAGTTTTAACAGATGAGGCTATTAAGGCTCAGAGTGGTCAATAAATGTCTCAAGGTCACACAGCTGGCAAATAACAGAGTCAGGATTCAAACCCAAGTGCACCTGATTCTAAAGCTTCCATCTGCATCAGCTTCACTCTCCATGGTGTCTTCAAGGCCCCAAAGTGAACTTCCTCAGCCACAGCCCCCTCAGGATGCTCCCTGTTTGCATAGCTCCATTGGAGAAGGAAATGGCAACCCACTCCAGTGTTCTTGCCTGGAGAATCCCAGGGACGGCGGAGCCTGGTGGGCTGCCATCTATGGGGTCGCTCAGAGTCGGACACGACTGACGCGACTTAGCAGCAGCAGCAGCAGCAGCAGCAGTAGGGAGTGGGCTCTTTCCTCCTGGAGGCACTCCCATCTGTGGGAACTGTGGCTATTGAGAATCTGGGAAAGTTCATTGACTCTCCCAGGGATGATGGACAAATAAATAAGATAATTCAACAAATATTTCTTAAACACCTGAGTGTCGGATCCTGCTAATCCTCAGGATGCACTGGTGACTAAAATCAGACATGGTCCTCCCTCGGAGGCTTGCATTGCTGAAATCAGCTGACAATAATTAAATAGTCACACAGGGACTTCTCTGGTGATTCAATGGCTAGGACTTTATGCTCCCAATCCAGGGGTTCCGGTTCAATCAATCCCTGGCCAGAGAACTAGATCCCACATGTTGCAACCAAAATTTCACATGGTTTGACTAAAGATCTTGTGTGCCACAAGGAAGACCGGATGTACACAAATAAATAAATAAAAATAATTTTTTTGGCCACACTGGTCTTTACTGCTGCTTGTGGGCCTTCTCTAGTTGCAGCAAGCGGGGGCTACTCTCTAGTCGTGGTGCACACGCTTCTCGTCGTGATGGCGTCTCTTGTTGCAGAGCACAGGTGTCAAGGTGCATGGTCTTAGTGGCCCCGCAGCATGTGGAATCTTGCTGGACCAGGAATCGAACCAATGTCCCCTGTATAGGCAGGTGGATTTCCAACCACTGGACTACCAGGGAAATCCTGTTTTTGTTTTTTACTTTAAAAGAAATAGTTACACAAAATGCAACCACACACTCTAGTATGAAAATGTTTAATGAGAAACCAGCCTGACCTGGCAAGTCAGGGGAGTGTCCGGAGGAAGTGCCACTAAGTGAGCCAAGGGGAAGGCCAGTTCCTGGGTTCACTGGGGTGACAGGGTCAGGTAGAGCAAATTCTCTGTACCTGGTGCTCCTTTCTCCTCATGATTTTGACCTCCTTCCCTTCAAAGGTCTTTTTCCTCTCTCTCTTTCAAACATATATGGCTTACAAACCCTACGGCAACAGTTCCCTGGCTTGCTCTCCCCAAAGTCCCCATGAGTAGGCTGGAAGGTGGCATTGTCACAACCTTGGGGAAGGTGAGGGCCAGGAGGAAGGGGTGGGTTGCCCAAGGTTGTCTCTGTGTTGGTGGTGGGGGCAGGAATCCTGGTCAGAGTCTTCCAGTGGCTGCCCGTTTCACTCAGTGTGTAAGCTAACTCCTGTACGATTGCTTACGAGGCCATCCTTGCTCCAGCCGCCATCTTTACTCCAGGGTGGGGCTGAGCTTGGGGCCGGGGATCTTGGTCCCCGCTTTGCCACCACTCACTGCCCTCTCTCTGCTGCCCCCAGGTGAGAGCTGCCGCACTGACGGGACCTATGCCTACGACGCCGACTTCAGCTGCTGCAGCTCCTTGTGGGTACTGCCCTGGCCAGGGACCCCACTCTGGTCCCTTCTGTCCCTGCACAAACAGGACTGCTCCTCTGGGCACTCTTGAGACCCTGTGGGCAAGAGAGGATGGGGGAAAGTGACTCCACTTTGATTTGTGCTGAGACACTGGGCTCTGAGCCTGAGGCTCTGGTGAGCTGATAGAATCTGAACCCCTGAGAGAGAGACAAGGCAGCCAGAAGCCAGAACTAGGTCCACAGGACCCTGCCGCTCTTCCCCAGTCATCCAGACACTCAGGGGCCTGCAGAGGCCAAAATCACAACTAATGCCAAAAAATCATTTTGGCTTCCTGGAATAGAAAACTCTAAAAAGAGCTGCTTAAACAAGAGTTTCCTCCCCCTCCCCCTCTCTCTTACATAAAGTAGACCAGGAGTTCACGGCCTTGTGGTCATCAAGGGCCCAGACATACCTTTCCAGCCTCCCTAACACTTGCTTTCATCCCCCAAATCACCTCATGGGCCAAAATAGTGGTAATAGCTCCAACCATCACAGCAGGTCTTTAATTCTTTGCTAAAATTTCCACCTGATGGCTTCTGCTTACATTTTGTCAACCAGAACATGGTCTCGTAGGCACAACTAGCTATAAGCAGGACTGGAAAACATAGGGTTTTTAAAACAGTCTCAGTGTTTTGGAACCCAGGGTTCCATTTTGGGTGACCAACCACCCGTTTGCTCAGGATTTAGATGTTCCCAGGACATGGAATTTTCAGTACTAAAAGTAGGAAAGTCCCAGGAAAAGTGAGACACGTTGGTCACCGTAATTCTGTTGCTAAGGCCTTTGACTGGACAAGGGCAAGTCTCTGCCGGTGATATATGCCTTACCCCGCCCCCCACTTTTTAGCAGCAATATATTTGCCTAATACTGTGTACCCTTAGGCCAGTCCTTAAACAATCTGCTGTATGCTAGAGAGACAACAATCATGACAATGAGTAACTTTTGAACTTGCTATGTGCCAAAGGCTATTTTATAATGCACTTCATTTAAAAAATCAACATAGCAACATTACAGTAACTACTGTTTATTTATTGCTTAGTCCATAACTCCAACACCTGTATTTCTCACAATGACACCAATTTTTACCATCCCATTTTATAGCTAGAGAAATTGAAAAATAGAGAAGTTAAATAACTTGACACAAGGTCAAGAAGCTAGTAAGTTGTTGGCCTGGGGTTTGAACCCAAGTAGGCTTAGAGTCCACACTAAACTTACACTGCTTCTATAGAGCTAATCATTGACGATGGTTCTGGAACAACGTAGAGACTGGGAGGCAGAGCCCAAGGCTGACTTTTATTTAAGCAATATTTGTTGAGTACCTACTCTGTACCTACCCATGACACAGAGGCTTTCCTGATGCCCCCCCGAAATGTCCTCTCTAACCACTCTGTCCCGCACACCCTCTGTCGCAGCCCCAGTGGCCTCCTGGCTGCTCCTCAGACTCACCACAGGGATCCTGCCTCAGCATCCCTGTGTGCTGTGCTGTGAGCTAGGGATACAGGGGAGCAAGACAAGAATGAGACCTGTGCTCGCCACATAGTAGGTACTCAGCAAACAGAGAAAACCAAGGTCCCTGCTCATGCATGCTTTGCAAGTGTGGCAAAGGGACAGTGAAATCATTATTTAGTAGCAATAAGCATCAACAGTAAGAAACACTACCAAGAAGCTCAGAGAGTGGCTGTAAAAACCCTGCCTCATCTGGGGAGTCAGGAGGGCCTCTCCAAGGTGACAACACTTGAACTGAGACCTGATGGATAAAAGGGGGAAGAGCACTCCAGGTAGAGGGAACAGCCAGTGCAAGGAGGCTGAGGCAGGATATGCTTGGCGAGGCTGAGGAGCAGCCAGGAGCCCACTGAGGCTGCGACAGAGGATGTGAGGGACAGAGTGGCTAGGAAGGACATTTGGCGGGGGCATTGGGAAGGCCTCCGTGTCATGGGTAGACTTACAGACTTTGTGATCATATTGGACAGAGGGTCTAACCCGATTGGGAGGGATCAGGGAGAACTCTCCCGAGGAGATGACTTTTAAAATCCAATGATGAGGAAGAGTTAGCTGAGCACACAACAGGGAAAGAGAGGCATTCCAGGCCGAGGCAATAGCATGGGCAAAGGGTCCAGAGGTGAGGAGGTACTTGGAGTATTAGAGGAAAAGCAAGAAGACAGGTGGCCTGAGCCTAGGCAGCAAGGGTGAGGCGAGGCTTGAGAGGTGGTGCAGGGCCAGATCACAGGAGACCTCGGGGGCCAAAATGGGGTCCAGGAGGAGGGCTCAGTCCCAGGGCATGGGTGACTGTCCCCTCCCACCTTCAGCCTACCACATGGAGAGGAGCTGGAGAGAGGGAGTGAGGCCCCTTCCCTCTGTTCCTGCAGCAACAGCTCCCAGGACACATTTGAAGCCTGTTACAGCGGCACGTCCACACCCTCTTTCCATGGCTCCCACTGCAGCAGCAGCGACCACAGCGGCCTGGGCCTCGAGCAGTTACAGGATTACATGGTCACGGTGAGCTGGGGCAGGCAGGGTGGCCAGGTATTTCAGGAATCATGAACAATCCTGGGCATAACTGAAGTGTAAGACCTCAGAGGGCAGGGCAGGGCATGACATTCGGAGAGTAAACGGAGTCAGCCATGAAAGACCTTAATGAAGTCAGCTAGCAGTGAGTGCTGGCTTTATACCGGGCACTGTTCTGAGCACCTATAATGTATCATCTCCTTTCATCTTTCAACAACCCAAGAGGGAAATGCCATCATTATTCTCACTTTGCAGATGAGGAAAGCAAGGGTTAAGGAGGTTATCATCTGCTCATGATCACAGAGCTGGTCAGTAAAGGGACCAGGATTTTAAATTAGACAGCTTAAGCCCACATCCCACTCTTAGATGCAACCCAAAGGGTCTGGATGTCCCCCAGGAGGCCAGCTTTTCAGAGGAGGGCTGGGTCGGATACACCCAGCTCTGGGTCTTTTAGGCAGGGGAGTGATTTCAAATGGTGCACCCACAGTTGCGGACTAAGCTGGGGCCCCCAGAGATCCAGCAGTTTGCGCTGCTGCTTCGGGAGTACCGGCTGGGGCTGCCCATCCAGGACTACTGCGCAGGCCTGCTGAAGCTCTACGGAGACAGGCGCAAGTTCCTCCTGCTCGGTGAGCCCCCTGCCCAGGCTGGGATTGTTCACTCTTTACCCTTTGGCCTCCCGTAAAGCCACATCATGAGATCCAGGAGACAAACGAGGAAACCAAAGTGTGGAGAGGGGAAGGGACTTGTCTGCAGTCACAGAGCCAGGAAAGAGAGCACAGGTGTAACCATTTCACCTTCACAGCAAAGCTGCGAGAGGGCATGACACTTCCCATTTTACCCCACGAGGCATCCGAAATTCAGAGAGGCTAAGGAACTCGTCCAAGGTCATGGAGCTAGTAAAGAGGGCTAATGATAACAGAAAGAGGAATGATAATCCTTTTTTTAAAAAGGTTTTATTCAGTTTGTTACAACATTGCTTCTCTTTTATGTTTTGGTTTTGTTGGCCCTGAGGCATATGGGATATTAGCTTCCAGACCAGGAATTGAATCTGCAACCCTTCGATTGGAAGGCCAAGCCTTAACCACTGGACTACCAGGGAAGTCCCAGGAATGATCATTCTTAATAAGCTAACATGTATTTGGCAGTTAACCATGTGCCAAAGGATCATCTGCTTGAAGGCCCTCAGTTCTGAAAGCTGAAACTATGACTTGCCTCTTTTTTGCAGATGAGAAAACTGAGGCTTAGAGAAACAAAGTACTTAAGTCATAAAGCTAGTAAGTAGTGACGGAAGTAAAACAGAAGTCAAATGGGCTGCTCAGTGTGTGCTAAGAACCTTATTTAATCCTTACAGCCCGGGAGAACAGGTGCAATTACCTCTGTTTTACAGGTGAGGACAGTAAGGCTCAGAATACTTATTGAGGCTACTTATTGAGTCCATGGGGTCGCAAAGAGTGGGACACAACTGAGCGACTAAGCACAGCATATAACGAATAAATAGGAATATAACCATCGAAATAATAATGATAACAAGAATAAGCTAACATGCAGTGAGCATTTAAATGTGTACGGGGCTGCTGCTGCTACTGCTAAGTCGCTTCAGTCGTGTCTGACTCTGTGCGACCCCATAGACGGCAGCCCAACAGGCTCCCCGTCCCTGGGATTCTCCAGGCAAGAACACTGGAGTGGGTTGCCATTTCCTTCTCCAATGGATGAAAGTGAAAAGTGAAAGTGAAGTCGCTCAGTCGTGTCCGACGCTTCGAGATCCCATGGACTGCAGCCCGCCAGGCTCCTCCGTCCATGGTATTTTCCAGGCAAGAGTACTGGAGTGGGGTGCCATTGCACTGTACCATTATTCTCCAGCTCAGAGAGTCAAGGAGTTGTGCAAGCCACACAGCCAGAGAGTGGCAGGGCGGGGGATCTGAACTCCGTCCTCCAGCGAAGGTGATCCCTCGGTGGGAGGGAAAGGGCTGACCCCGAGGAATCACCCTGGCTCTCGACCCACAGGGATGAGGCCCTTCATTCCGGACCAGGACATCGGCTACTTCGAAGGCTTCCTGGAGGGCGTGGGCATCCGCGAGGGCGGCATCCTCACCGACAGCTTCGGCCGCATCAAGCGCAGCATGAGCTCCACGTCGGCGTCGGCGGTGCGCAGCTACGACGGCGCCCAGCGGCCGGAGGCGCAGGCCTTCCACCGGCTGCTGACAGACATAACGCACGAACCAACAGGCTCCCCGTCCCTGGGATTCTCCAGGCAAGAACACTGGAGTGGGTTGCCATTTCCTTCTCCAATGGATGAAAGTGAAAAGTGAAAGTGAAGTCGCTCAGTCGTGTCCGACGCTTCGAGATCCCATGGACTGCAGCCCGCCAGGCTCCTCCGTCCATGGTATTTTCCAGGCAAGAGTACTGGAGTGGGGTGCCATTGCACTGTACCATTATTCTCCAGCTCAGAGAGTCAAGGAGTTGTGCAAGCCACACAGCCAGAGAGTGGCAGGGCGGGGGATCTGAACTCCGTCCTCCAGCGAAGGTGATCCCTCGGTGGGAGGGAAAGGGCTGACCCCGAGGAATCACCCTGGCTCTCGACCCACAGGGATGAGGCCCTTCATTCCGGACCAGGACATCGGCTACTTCGAAGGCTTCCTGGAGGGCGTGGGCATCCGCGAGGGCGGCATCCTCACCGACAGCTTCGGCCGCATCAAGCGCAGCATGAGCTCCACGTCGGCGTCGGCGGTGCGCAGCTACGACGGCGCCCAGCGGCCGGAGGCGCAGGCCTTCCACCGGCTGCTGACAGACATAACGCACGACATCGAGGCGCTGGCCCCCGACGATGACGAAAGCACGGACGAAGAGGCCCGGGACTCCCCGGGCGGGGGCGACGCGGCCGAGGACAACTACCTGTAGCCTGTGCCGCCGTCCATGCAGAGGGCGGGCAAAGGGGTGGCTCCGCGCTCCCGCCCCTGAGTCTCATGCGCCCTTGTCTGTGCGTGTGTGTGATCCAACCCCAGGATCCCCTCCCCAGACCCTAACCCGGGGCTCCGCGCTCCGGGGGCGGGGGTCTGTCCCTACGGGTCCCCCGCCCCGGTCCCTGCAGTACTGAGAATGTCCTGCAAGGGGCGGGACCCTAAGCGGGGCTCAGCAGCTCCCTCTGCCGGTCGTGGCGGGCGGCGAACTTCTCTGTCCCGATAAGCCCGGAGGTTCGGCCTCTGGACAGACACTCGAGACTCCGCAACTTTCTGGAGGCCAAGCGAGTGATGGAGAGTGTGCTCCACCTGCTGGCCGGTTGAGAAAAGAATTCCCCGAGCCTGAAGACTTCTTTTCCTATTTTACAGTTTGAGAAACTGAGGTTCCAGAGAAGAAACTGGAGGGAGTCTCCTGATTCCCCTTAGATATTACCTCACGCTGGCCATACTAAATCGTTCAGAGGGTCTTTCTGAAGCTCTAAGAGGCAGGGTCTCCCCTTTGCAGATGGACTTAGATCTTTAATGTGGGATAGAGGTTTCTTTCTGCCAAGAGTCGACCCAGAGGTGCACGATCTGGGTCTCAGCCCCCACCCTAAGCCTCTGAACAAGTTGCTTGTTCAGATCTTGCAATTGGAGAGGACAGGCTAGGCTCCCTGTCTGATAGGTGTCCTAGCCTCCCTGCCTCTCCCATTTTCTCTTCTGACCCCACACACCTCACAAGGGGGTCATAGGGATTACTGAAGGTCATGACCTTAGTGCTAGGTCTAACACATGCTAAGTGTTCAATAAATGCTGTTCCCTTCCATATCGAACACTTTCTGACTCAGTTCACCTGTCTTTAGCTGTGTGCAACGGGACATGAACTGAGGTGAGGGTGAGATGTAGGAAGACCCTCAGGGAACTCACAGTTTGGGAGGAGAAAATAGGACTTGCCCCTCACAGCTCTCTTACAGCCTGACTCCACGCTCAAAATTCAAATGAAAAGATTCTGCAGACCAGCCATTGCAACTCAGGTAGTCAAAGAAACCCAAAGACAGAACTGGAGTGGGAGACAAGTCAGCATAAAGACAGGACTTGCACAGCCCCAGGAAAGGCTCAGAGGCTGAAAGAAGCCCTCAGAAGAGGCAAGAGAATTGCCTAGAAGAGCTAAAATTTATCTGTAGAGTTTTACATGGCCAGACACGAGGTACTTACCATGAGCTAGGTTCTATTATCGCCGTTGTTAAAGTAATATCATTATTATTACTAGGGCTTGGATTCAGCAAGTTCCCTGATTCATACCCAGTTCATGGCAAATGACTGTCCCATCATAACTGACGCACAAAAGACCCTTCTGATCACCGACCTGACGGACATGAGTTTGAGCAAGCTCTGGGAGTTGGTGATGGACAGGGAAGCCTGGCGTGCTGCAGTCCATGGGATCACAAAGAGTCAGACATGACTGACTGAACTGAACTGATGTCTTACTTCGTTTTATATTCCCCAGACTTCATCCACACATCCCCGCAATCCTTCTCCTCCCCACATGGGTACCCATCTCTATGTGTTGATATATGTCCCTGGACATAAAATGTATAATGTCTTGTGTGTGTGTGTACATTACATAAATGGTATTATGTCACAAACTCATTCTGTTGTTTCCTTCGTATGTAAAAACCTAACTTATTACATCCAACCACTGCAAAATATTCCAAGCTGAGCATCCACTGATGGACACTCAGGTTGCTTCCAATTTCCTCTTACCATAAACCACACTGTGATAAAAATCTTTGTGCATGACCCTTTTGGGGCTGTGTGAAAATTTCTTTGGGCTCTATACCCAAGAGTAGATCATAGGGTATATATGTTTTCATTTTCGCTAAAAGTCACTAGAATGGCTACACCAGTAGTGTGTGAAGGATACTGTCTGCCCACGTTTTCAGCAACTTTACCATCATCTAACTTTCTAACCTGTTGCCTATTTGGGTGTAAGGTGCCATCAGGTTGCTTTAAGTTGCATTTCTCTATTAACCCTGAGATTCAGAACCTCCTCCTATACTTGTCAGGCATTTAGGCTTCCCCTTCAGTATTGTCTGTTCATATCTTTTTCCCATTATCATTTGGGTTTCCTGTCTTTTTCTTGTTGATTTGCAGGAGTAGTTTATACCTTTTAGATTTTAATCCCTTGTTAGATATTGTTATAAACATCTTCTCCTAGTCCCTTGTCCATCTATTAAGTTTATTTATGGCAGTGGTTCCCAAACTTTAGCATGCATCAGAATCTCCTGGAAGGCTCTGTAAAACACAGATTGCTGATCCCCACCCCAGTGTTTCTGACTCAATAAAACAGAGATGGGGCCCAAGTACTTGTGTGTGTGTGTTTGTTTTTAGCATTTACTTATTTAATGTTTGTTTAAATCTCTATTGAATTTTTTTACAATATTATTTCTGTTTTACATTTTGGGTTTTTGGCCATGAGGCCTATGGGATCTTAGCTCTCAGCCAGGGATTGAGCTCACACCCTGTGTACTGGAAGGCACAGTCTTAATCACTGGATCACCGGGGAAGCCCTAAGAAATTGTGGGTTTTAAAAATATTTATTTATTTATTTATTTTTGGTTGCACTGGGTCTTCGCTGGTGGGCATGGGCTTACTCCAGTTGCAGCAAATGGGGGCTACTCTTCGTTGCTGCGCACAGACTGACTTCTCATTGCAGTGCCTTCTCTTGTTATGGAACACAGGCTCGAGGCCTCGCGGGCTTCAGTAGTTGCAGTACACAGGCTCAGAGTTGTGGCTCATGGGCTCCAGAGCTTGGGCTCAGTAGTCAGGGCGCAAGGGCTTAGCTGTTCTGCAGAATGTGGAATCTTCTCAAACCAGGAACCAAACCCATGTCTCCTGCACTGGCAGGCGGATTCTTATCCACTGTACCACCAGGGAACTTCAAGAACTTAGGTTTTTAGCAAGTACTCCGATGGCACTAATGGTTCAGGGACCACACTGAGAACCACTGGTCTGTGGTACCTTCCTCTGAACAAGTTTCCATTGAACAAATTTTTAATTTTGATATTTTCAAATTTATTTGTCTTCATTTTATGGATGAGGGAACTGGAGCTCAAAGTGGTGAAGTGAATGACCCCCAAGATCCACAGAGAGCTGGGTTTGGACCCATATCTGGCTCACCCCAGAGCCCAGGCTCCTACTGGCTCTTCTCTCCTGTCTACCTACTTTGGGATACATTGATCAGAGGCTGAGGTATTTAGACCTGAGGCCATGGGGTGTCCTGGTAAGTTCCTGAATGAGGCAGCCATGAGGGGGAAGTCCATTGACAAGGGGCAGAGACCAAAGAGGTAGGGGTCCCTCTTAAAGGCCTGAGGGCTTTGCAAGAGGATCAGGCTTGGAAACTGGCCACAGTCCTAGCCTGGCACAGAGTCAGGACTGCTGAGAGGCACCGAGACAGCTCTTACCCCACAGCTCTGAGGATGGAGCAACTTCCCCTCATACCCTGAGGAAGTCCCTAGCCACCCCGGAACTATCCTCTTACTAAAGCCATGCAACCCTTTGGTTTCTGAGGGCTGGGGTGACCCAGGCTCTGAGAATGGGGACTCTGGCCACACTTCCTCCTGTAGCCTTCAGAAACCCTGCCAGGGTCACTTCCCATCATGGTTCAGTTCCTGGCACTGCAAAACAGGAAACCCCCCTGGGCAGGGACAGCTGATTCCCAAAGACCTGTAGGGGTGGTGTAAGGATGGAACTCCCCGACCAGCTGGATCCCCTGGGGACACTTCTGCCCCATGGACGAGTGCTGGGCCGTGAAAACGTCTCCAACTGCCACTGCCACTGAAGTCCCTCCCACCTGGGGCCCTGGAGACTCCCAGCAATCCTTTGCACCTGCATGTTGGGGATGGGTTCTGGCACCACTGCCATCCAGTCACTGTCATTTAGAGAGCACCCACTCTGTGTCAGGCATTGTGCTAGACGCTAGAGGGAGATACAGAATAATCTTTGCCTGCTGGGGGCTCCTAGCCTGATGGTCCCCAAATTATCACTACACAAAACTCTCAGCTGTAAAATCAAAGAGTGAAAAACCGGCTCTTTTGGGGGGAAGCTGGAAAAAGCTTCTTGGAGGAGGTGACCTACGAGTGAGACCTTGAAGGGCAAGTAGGGTTTTGCAGGTTGACAAGAGCAGGGAGAGCCCTTCAGGTGGGCCCAGCATGAGTGTAGGCAGGGGAACATGGCACCCTCTGAGACACTTAAATACTCTGGCTCCAGGGTCAGACTTGTGGTTTTGAGTCCCAGCTCTGTCATCTGCAGTTGGGGTAAGTCCCTAAAGGTCTTGTTTTCCTCATCTATAACGCGGGGCAATGACAGCATTGGCCTCAGAGGTCTCGTAGATTGCTGTGAGGCGTGAACAAGACAATCCGTGTAAAAGTGCACCTGCTGCTGCTGCTTGCTCACTCAGCTCAGTCGTGTCTGACTCTTTGTGACCCCCTGGACTGTAGCCCGCCGGGCTCCTCTGTCCATGGAATTCTCCAGGCAAGAATACTGGAGTGGTTTGCCTTGCCCTCCTCCACAGGATCTTTCCAACCCAGGAATTAAACTGGAGTCTCCTGCATTGCAGGCAGATTCTTTAGCAGTTGAGCTATCAGGAAAACCCCAGAAGTATCTAGTAAGTGCTTAATCAATGTGACCATGATTTATGTGGGAGGAGATGGGGTATGTGCAATGAGGGGCAGGGCTTGTAGGGGAGGAAATCAGAGAAGTGGACAGGCTGAGATGGCCCTAGAAGTGGCAGGCTGGGAAGTACAGGCAGTGAGGAATGAGCTAATGGGCTTGCATTTTCTCAAAATGAATCTAGCTGTTTGGAGGGGAGAAAAACCTGGGCCCTGGGGCCCTAGGGAGAGGGTGGGACAGGGACCAGAGGAGAGATGCTAAGAACTGGCTCAGATGCGGTAAGAGGAAGGAAGAAGGGAAGAGAAGTGAAGTGAAGTCACTCTGTCGTGTCTGACTCTGCAACCCCATGGACAGTAGACAACCAGGCTCCTCTGTCCATGGGATTTTCCAGGCAAGAATACTGGAGTGGGTTGCCATTTCCTTTTCCAGGGGATCTTCCCAACCCAGGGATCAAACCCGGGTCTCCCACATTGTAGGCAGACCCTTTACCATCTGAGCCACCAGGGAAGTCAGGGAAGAAGGGAGGGCAGGTTCAAAGAAGGGACGGGAAGAGGGCTTCCTATCAGCTGAGAGACAGTAATATCTTATATCCTTTGATTAGAATCACTCATTCCCTCCTCATTCCCATCTTCACAACTGTTTATTTAGCACTTGAACATTGGCCTCATGGGGCTTCCTCTCTAAGGAGTTTATATTGCTATTAATGTTCCAGATGCAGTAACTAGCAAATGATCAGAAATTGGCAGCCCCACTGCTGTGTCCTGGAGAGGGCATGGCAAACCACTCCAATATTTTTCCCTGGAGAATCCCATGGACAGAGGAGCCTGGCGGGCTACAGTCCATGGGGTCACAAAGAGTTGGACACGACTGAAGTGACTTACCACATACGCACGCACAGTTGTGTCCTCCCATTTCTGACTTGTCTATTCGCAGACATTCCAGATGAAGAGCAAAATGTTTTAGAGCCAAGCCAGCCTGTCTTGTCTACTTCTTGCATTGGAGAGCTTGCTGTCTTCTGAGACAGTTCTTTCCATCTAGAACAAGGGCTCACAACTGCCTCCTAGCCCCACCTCTCCCTGCAACCCCACCACCGGTCTTAGCATCACCTTCTAGAACATTACATGGCATGGCCGCTCCCTTAACCCTTAGGTGGCCCTGGAATGATGTACAGAAAATGATGTGACCTGTAGAAACTTCAGGCTTTCCTGTTGGCTCAGACAGTAAAGAATTTGCCTGCAATGCAGGAGACCCAGGTTTGATCCCTGGGTCAGGAAGATCTCCTGGAGAAGGAAATGGCAACCCATTCAGTATTCTTGCCTGGGAAATCCCATGGACAGAAGAGCCTGGCAGCTCATGGGGTAGAAACTTCTCATTTCTGTCTCAAAGCAAATTGTTCCAAAACATTATTTTTGAAGCTTATCACGCAGACAGTGCCTCTGATGTATAAAGAGAACATTCAAATAAATAATAAGGACCCATAGCCCAACAGAAAAATAGGCAAATTATTTTTTTCAGTTCACAGAAAAGATAATCGGTTCTGAAACTTGTGACACAATGTTCAACCTCACTCTAATAAGAAAATGCAAATTAAAACTGCATTGAGAAGTTTTTTTTTTTTTTTTCAGTTACTAGATTGGCAGAGTTTGGAAAGTTTGACAACTTACAGTGTGGGTAGGTGTGAGGAAACAGGCACTCACACGTTTTGGGTGGGAGGGTGAGTTGGTATAAACCCTACTTAACAATATCTATCAGTATTTTAAATGCACACACCCTTCGATGCAACGGTTTCACTGCCAGGAATGTCTCCTGCATTCATACTCACAACATGGAAATGATGAATATACAAGGAAAATCACTGCAGCTTTGCTTCTAAGGACAAGAGATTGGAAATAAATCGAGTGTTCAGTGATAGAGAACTGATTAAATAAACTGGGACTCGTGCAGACAACAGAATACCACGCAGCCATAAATAAGAATGGAGTAGCTCTCTGGGTTGCTGTCCTTTAGTTGCTGTCATGTCTGACTCTTTGCGACCTCCTGGACTGTAGCCTGCCAGGCTCCTCTGTCCATGGGCTTTCCCAGGCAAGAATACTGGAGTGGGTTGCCATTTCCTCCCGTTTCCTTCCCAGCACAGGGATCAAACTTGCATCTCCTGCATTGGCAGGCAGATTCTTTACTGCTGAGCTACCACGGAAGCCCAGCTCTCTGTGTACTGATGTGGAATTGTTTCCAAGATAAAGTAAGTGGAAAAAAGAAAGGCAAGATGCAGAATAATGCACTTTGCATGGTGCTATCCTTTTCTTTAAAGAGGGCAGAGAATGTCTTTGTGTCTCCGCATGGAATACATAGTTCTGGAAGGATATACAAAACAGGTGATAGTTGTTGTCTCTGAGCTGGGGGAATGTACAGTTGTAAAATATGGAGGAAAAGAAACTCTCTTTTCATGATGTATCTTCAATATTGTGCCATGAATATGATTTAGGGAAAAAACAGTTAAAAACCTGTTATTGCAGTATTTATCATACTTTACAACCCGATGTGTTTCAATGTCTACCTGACTTCCCTATCTCCATCTCCAACACAGGCACACACACACAGATCTTGATCTTGTGCGGGGGATGGGAAGAACTGGTTGTGACTTATACTCCTTCCTGGAGCCCAACACGGCATCCAACACAAAGCAAGTGCTCAGAGAATCTGAATCCATATTCATAATGACTTCCTTCTCCAAGAAGCCCCCACATACTCTCACCTCCTGGCATTCCTGCTCTTGTGTGGACCACTCCCACATGGAATGGAGATGACCCGTGTGACCAGCGTGACGCATCACCTCCTCTCTCCAATCACTCGCTCTAGGGGAAGCCAGCCACCATGTCATACGCACACTCAGGCAACCTTATGGGGGGGTTCACGTAGTGAGCTTCTAGGCCTCCTGCCAACAGTTGTAGGAGTGAATCATCCTGGAAATGGCTCTTCAGCCCCAGTCAATCCTTCATTTGACTGTAAACCAGGTTTACCTTGCCTGTTTCAGAGAAACCCCAAGCCAGAGCCACTAAGCTAAGCTGCTTCCAGATTCCTGACCACAGGAACTGTGTGAGATAATTGTTTATAATGTCTTAAGCTGTTAAATTTAGGGGCAATTTGTTACACAGCAATGTGTAAACAGTACAGTCAACAGTCTTTATTAAGCATCTAGTAAGGTAATTAAGTATGTCAGTCATATCTGACTCTCTGCGACCCCTTGGACTATAACCTGCCAGGCTCCTCAGTCCAGGAAATTCTCCAGGCAAGAATACTGGAGTGGGTAGCATTCCCTTCTCCAGGGCATCTTCCCAACCAGGGATCTAACCCAGGTCTCCTGCATTGCAGGCAGATTCTTTACCATCTGAGCTATATTGTATATCCATTCTGTGGGGAGTACAAGAAAAGAAGACATGATCCTGCCCTCAGGGGAGAAGGCCATGTGCACATTCATCCTTTAACCAACATTTATTGAGCACTTACTATATACCTGGCCCTGTGAAATGCTGACTCATAGAATGCTGGCAATTAAAATAGGACAAAGGGGAACTTTCAGGATTGATGGCAATGTCTATTTTAATGGGGTTGAATTTATATAAATGTACAATCCATTTGCAAAAATTCAGCAAATGAACACTTAATCTTATGCAGTTTGTTGTACATATATTTTACATCAAAAATTTGTAAACAAACATTGAACTAATCACTCTGAAATACTTTTTAAAGAGGAATTGATGCATAGCTAGATGGATAGGCATGTGATAAAGCAAGTAGAATGTTCCTGGTAGATGCAGGTGGTGAGTATAGGGGTTTTGTTGTAAAAGTCTTTCAGTTTTGATGTATTTGGGGGAAGTTTTGCAATAAGAAACTTTAGGGAAAGGACCCTCCATAACCATACATACCAATCCTCTCATTTATTATTATTTTAATTACACAAATAAAAACAAACACAGTCTAGTTTTTAAAAATAGAGGAAAGGTCACCACCTCTTTCTCTCTGGTCCCATGTTACACTCTTCTTCAGCGACTGTCTCTGTTCTTGTCGGCTGTGTATATAGGTAGACACGAAACAATGTGTTTCCCGTTTTTTTTTTTTGTTTTTTTTTTAATGAATAATGCTCTCTGTACTATTCTGAAAGCATATATTGGGGCTCTCTCCATGTTAATTCATACACAACGCCTCAGTTTTAAATTGCTGGGTAGGATGTGCCCTCTCATTCAAGATGTGAGTCTCAGAAAAGAGGTCTTTTTTAGGAATAATCAGTTAGGACTGCCAGTAGGCGAGCCTCCTCCCCGGGCTCCAGGCCTGGACTCACCCAGCCGGAGCTCGTCCGCCTCGTGAAGGGGGCGGGGCTAGACCAGGACGAGCGCGGGTTGGCGGGCAGGTCCTGCTCTGCCCCGCCCATCTTCCCGCCCATCCCTCCGCCCGTCCCTCCGCCCTTCCAAAGGACCCCCGCTGGGCTCCGGCGCACCCGGACCCAGGAGGAAGTCAGCGTAGCGCTTCCTCTTTTGTTGGCCTCCGGAGACACGGGGGGAAGGGAGTAGGGTTGTGAAACCCAACTGTCCCCTACCCCTCCTCCCCGGGGGAGATCCATCAGCTGGAGGTGGCCACGCAGCTGGGGGCAGAAAAACAACTCCGTGGACACCCCCACCACCCCAGTCCCCGTTCCGCTCCGCCACACCCCTGAGCAGGAGGTCGGCTGCCGCTAGGGTGGTATCTGGGGTAGGTGAGCTTCCAAGACACCCATAGGGCAATCTCCCTGGTCACCTTCATTAGAAAGTCCCAGCTCCTTATCCGGTGCTGCTGCTGCCATCTCCAGCCTCCGGATGTGCCTTCTCTTGCCTAGAGCTCCAGTTAAGTCGCTCAGTCGTGTCCTACTCTTTGCAACCTCATGAATCGCAGCACGCCAGGCCTCTCTGTCCATCACCAACTCCCGGAGTTCACTCAAACTCATGTCCATCGAGTCGGTGATGCCATCCAACCATCTCATCCTGCCCCCAATCTCTTTTCCTCCTGCCCCCAATCCCTATCAGCATCAGAGTCTTTTCCAATGAGTCAACTCTTCGCAAGAAGTGGCCAAAGTATTGGAGTTTCATTCAGACACCAACAAAAAGGTTTGTGGTTCCTCAAACAGGCCAGTCTCCAGTCTTTGAAAGGCTGTAGTTTCTGTCTGGAGGACCCTTTGCCATGACCGTCCACTGTTATCCTTTAAACCTCAAAGGATCACCTTCTCCAAGAAGTTCTCCGTGATGCACCCCAGGCAGAGCCAGTGTCCCTCCTCCTACAATGTCATGTGCCTCTCTACCACAGAATTTTCCACTTCTGTGTCTAAGTTATTGGTCTAAGTTTCTGTCTCCCTAACTGAATTGCCTGATGGCCAAGACTATCTTATAAATTTTTGTTCTGCCAGCTCCTGGCTGCTTTCGGAGAGATTAGAGGACATGGGCCCCAGCCTTGCTCAGGTGAATTAACATACAGCTGTAAAACAAGCTTGTAGAATAGTACAGAGAGTACATTCATTTTTAAAAAATATAACATGGTTATTTTTTTTTACCTGTGTGTGCGTGCATGCTCAGTCACTCAGGGGTGGGTGACTCTTTATGACCCTGTGGACTGTAGCCCGCCAGGCTCCTCTGTCCATGGAATTCTCCAGGCAAGAATACTGGAGTGCGTTGCCTTTTCCTCCTCCAGGGAATATTTCCCATTCAGGGATCGAATCCACATCACCTGCAGCTTCGGCATAGGCAGGCGGATTCTTTACCACTGTGCCACCTACCTATATTTGTATGTAAATATGTAAAGAAAAGCCTGGAAGCTACACATAGTAAGCACTTAATAAATATTAACAGAATTAATCAATGAGTGGGTTTGGATCCTAGGCACTGTCATTCATTTCATCATTCTATTTGTTTCATTCATTCAGTTTCTCCATCTATAAAACAGTGTACATGAATAGTATCTGCATGGAACATGCCAAAAAATGTAGAAAAGGCAGACAACAAACAGGTTAACATAGATATGTATTAGAGTGCCTGGTGGTGACAAGCTCCCTGGAGAAAAATAAGCCAGGGCAGGGGCGGAGGTGGGCTTGGTGGAGGCAGCTAGAGAAAATGGAGACTGGAGGAGTTTTTTAAGAAGAGAAGTCAAGGACCTGCTAGGGGCTATTGTGAAGTTCTCATGGGCTAACCTTCTCAGATTTTCATTTGCCTCTCTTGGAAAATGAGGGTAACAGTGACCTCCTGCCTGGGAGGGTGTAGCTGTGAAACGAACACTGGCTACTTGGCAACTAAAAGGGGAAATATCTGGGCCCTGAAATAATCATTGTGGCTCTCTTCCCCATCCCCTATCCTGCTTTGAATGTAGAATAATCAGCAGTTCCCAAAGCATTTGAAATAAATAAAATGCAAATATTCCTGGAAATAGGAAAACATGTTTCTGAAAGAGCAGCCCTCTGGCCCTCTGTAAAGTGAAGCCTGCGTTGTTCTCTAAGACTGAGCCCTGTGTCATGTTCTGCCATCAGCATCTCTCTCTCTCTGCTTTTCAGTCTCCAGGGCACACTCACTAAGTTTGTGCAGTTATTATAAGCGCAGCTTTTGGAGGCACACTGGAGGCTCAAAGACCTGGGTTTGAATTTGTTCTTGGCTGTGTGACCTTGGACAAGTGTCTTTACCCCTCTGAGCCATCCTCTTATAATCATCCCTGTTTCAAAGAGATTGAATGAGATGATGTAAGTGAGGGCCCAGTAATGAGCTTGACATGTAATAATTCGGTGACCTGGTGAGGTCAGCACTCTTACCATTCCACTTCACCGGTGAAGAAGCATGGACAGAGAGGAGTTGAGTAACTTGACCAAAGTCACAGCTAGTGAGAAGCAGTCAGTCCAGCCGCAGTGCCTTTGCTTCCATCATTCCTGCCCTGCTGGCCCCAGTGTCAAGTGCACAGACAGAGCCTTCTGGGACTCTTCATCCCCTAAAAATCCTAACCAGCTCAACTCTACCTTGTCCATGAAATCTCTGATATTTTAAATGACTTTACTTTTGAATAATTAATATTATTTTTTTAATAATTAACATATTCAGGTGGTTCAAAATTCGAGAGTACCAAGGGCATACTAGGACCAATAAGCCTCCCTCTCTCCTCGCTCATCCAGCTACATAGTTCCCTTCCCTGGAAGAAACCACAGGAGCTGTTTCTTATGTGTGTCCTTCCTGACTCAGCCCAGGCATGTGCTGGTACATTCCCATATCTTTGTTTTCTTGTTCTACACACACAGAAAAACATAATAGAAGCTGTTGTGCACCTCGCTCCCCTCCACTTACACACTTGTCCCCTATTAGTACATAGAACTTTCTTCATTTTAAAAAAGTATTATTGAATTATAATCCACATAGTCATCCATTTAAATGTGTATTTCATATGTTGTCAGAGTTGTGCAGCCATTAAGACATTTTCATTACCCACTCCCCCCCCACAAAAAGCCCTGTACCTGTTAGCAATCAGTCCTTGTTTCTTTCCACTCCCGCCCTAGACAATCACTAACCTACTTTCTATTTCTGTAAATTTGCCTATTTTGGATATTTCATAGAAATGGAATTATACAATGTGTGATATTTTGTGACCAACTTCTTTCATGTAACAAATATTCAAAGTTCATGCAGTACATATATCAATACTTCATACCATTTTATTTTCAAATAATAGTCCATTGAATGGATATAGCACATTTTATTTATCCACTGATGGACATCAGAGTTGTTTCCACTTTGGGGCTATTATGAATAATGCTGCTATGAAAATTTCATTTACAAATTTTGGTGTAGACATACATTTCAAAACTTTTTGGTAGACATCCTGGAAGTGGGACCACCTGGAAGTGGGTTCCATGGTAACTCCGTGTTGACTTCTTAAGGATCTGCCACACCACTTTCCAAAGGGGCTGCACCGTTCTACATTTCCACCATGATATGTGAAGGTTCTAATTTCTTTGTGGTCTTATCAACTGTTGCTATTATGTGTTTATTCTTATTAGCCATTCTAATGGATGTGAAATGGCATCTCGTTGTGGTTTAATTTGTAGTTCCCTAATGGCTAAGTGTTTTTATGTGCTTATTAGCTACTTGTATACCTTCTTTGGAGAAATACCTATTTAGATCTTTTGCCCACTTTTCAAGTATGTTGTCTTTTTATTATTGAATTATGTTGCTTAAATATTTAGGCTGCTGCTGCTGATGCTAAGTCGCTTCAGTCGTGTCCAACTCTGTGCGACCCCATAGACAGCAGCCCGCCAGACTCCCCCGTCCCTGGGATTCTCCAGGCAAGAACACTGGAGTGGGTTGCCATTTCCTTCTCCAATGCATGCAAGTGAAAGTGAAGTCGCTCAGTCATGTCCGACTCTTTGCGACCCCATGGACTGCAACCTACCAGGCTCCTCCGTCCATGGGATTTTCCAGGCAAGAGTACTGGAGTGGGGTGCCATTGCCTTCTCCGAATATTTAGGCTACCAATATCTTATCAGATGTATGACTTGCAAATATTTTCTCCCTTTCTGTGTGTTGTCTTTTCATCTTCTTGATTGTATCATTTGCAATACAGGTCTTGACCTTTGATGAAGTCCAGTTTATCGATTTTTTTCTTTTATCACTTAGGCCACATCTAAGATTGCTTTGCCTAACCTAAGGTTGTGAAGATTTAATTCTAAGAGTTTTATAGTTTTGGCTCATACACTTAGGTCTATGATCCATTTTGAACTAAATTTTGTGGGTGGTGTGAGGTAGGGGTTCAACTTAATTATTTTGCTGGGGATATCCAATTGTTCCAAAACCGTTTGTTGAAAAGACTATTCTTTCCTCCCATTGAATTGTCTCAGCACCCTCGTTGAAAATCAATTGGCAGTCAATGTGAGGATTTACTTTTGGACTCTTAATTCTGTTCCATTGATCTATATTTCTACCTTTATGCCAGTAACCACACTATCTTGATTATTGTAGTTGTTAAGTTTTCAATTAAAAAGAGTGAATCCTTCAGTGTTTACTTTTTCAAGATTGTTTTGGCTGTTCTGGGTTCCTTGCATTTCTATGCAAATTTTAGGGTGAACTTGTCTATTTTTATTTCTTTAAAAAGATACCTGGGGTTTTGATAGGGATTTGGTTGACCATTTTGGGGAGTATTACCATCTTAAGATTAAGTCTTCTAGTCCACAAAGGGGATGTCTTTTTCATCCATGAGATGACTTTATTTAGGTTTTCTTAAGCTTCTTTCAAGAATGTTTCTTGGTTTTATAAGTATCTTGAGATGACTTTATTTAGGTTTTCTTAAGCTTCTTTCAAGAATGTTTCTTGGTTTTATAAGCATCTTGCACTTCTTTTGTTAAATTGATTCCCAAGTATTTTATTCTTTTCATTAATATTGTAAGTGAAATTGTTTTCTTAGCTTTATTTTCAGTTTGTTCATTGCCAGTGTGTAGAAAGACAATTAGTTTTTAAACATCATTATTCCTTTGACAACTGCTGGGCACTCCATTATTGTATTATCATTTTTTCCCAGTCCTCAAATGACAGGCATTTAGCTTATTTCCAATTCTTTCCTGGTAAAAAGTGGTGCTGCAATGACTTTTCTTGTGCATATCCATGAAGTTGAAGGCATCTGAAAATGACTGAGAAAAGATCTACAACTGTCGATTGCCACTACCCTGGCCCGTGCCTCCATCATCTCGCCTTTGGAGCATAGCCTCAGCCTGCTGATTGGATTCCCTGCTTCCCCCGGTCCCTCTAATTCATTCTCCTCCAAGCAGCCAGAGAGATCCCATTAAAATACAAGCCAGTTGTGGCTTATTCCTCTGCTCAGTTCAGTTCAGTCGCTCAGTCGTGTCCGACTCTTTGTGACTTCATGAATCGCAGCACGCCAGGCCTCCCTGTCCATCACCAACTCCCGGAATTCACTCAGACTCACGTCCATCGAGTCGATGATGCTATCCAGCCATCTCATCCTCTGTCGTCCTCTTCTCCTCCTGCCCCCAATCCCTCCCAGCGTCAGAGTCTTTTCCAATGAGTCAACTCTTTGCATGAGGTGGCCAAAGTACTGGAGTTTCAGCTTTAGCATCATTTCTTCCAAAGAAATCCCAGGGCTGATCTTCAGAATGGACTGGTTGGATCTCCTTGCAGTTCAAGGGACTCTCAAGAGTCTTCTCCAGAACCACAGTTCAAAAGCATCAATTCTTCGGCGCTCAGCCTTCTTCACAGTCCAACTCTCACATCCATACATGACCACTGGAAAAACCATAGCCTTGACTAGACGGACCTTAGTTGGCAAAGTAATGTCTCTGCTTTTGAATATACTATCTAGGTTGGTCATAACTTTCCTTCCAAGGAGTAAGCGTCTTTTAATTTCATGGCTGCAGTCGCCATCTGCAGTGATTTTGGAGCCCCAAAAAATAAAGTCTGACACTCTTTCCCCATCTCTTTCCCATGAAGTCAGAACCCTCCAATTGCTCCCAACCTGTGTCAATTGAAGTTTAATATCAGGATGTTCATGGCCTTACAGTCTGACCTCACACCCTCTCCAGCATCCCCTCCATCATTCCCTCCATCATTCTACTTTCCCCATCTATTTCCCATGAAGTCAGAACCCTCCAATTGCTCCCAACCTGTGTCAATTGAAGTTTAATATCAGGATGTTCATGGCCTTACAGTCTGACCTCACACCCTCTCCAGCATCCCCTCCATCATTCCCTCCATCATTCTCTTCTGTGCCCATTCTATTCCAACTACACTGACTTCCTTGTGTTCCTCAAACACATCAAGTGCAGTCACACCTCAGAACCTTAGCCATTACTATTCCTTCTGCCTGGAACACTTCTCCCCAGACTATTCCGTTACTCACTCCCCCAGTTCAGCAGGTATCTGCATACATGCTCCCTCTTCAGAGAGGGCTTCCCTGCCACTCCGTCTTGGGTCACACCATCACTCCTTCCCCACCCCTGCTACCTTGCCGCTTGCTTTGCTTTATTTTTCTTATAATCCTTACCATCCTCAGACATAAGATGTCAGTTGACTCTCACAATGATTCACTGATGTAAATACTATTACTATTCCCACTTGACAGATGAGGAGATGGGCTCTGAGAGGTAACTCGGTATGTGCAAGATCACTGAGCTGATAAATGGCGGTGTCAGGGTTTGAACTCTAGTCTGACTCCAAAGATGCAGTATTTAGCACCATTTCTTGTGGTCAGCTATGTTCCCTATGACAATGAATGAATGAATGCCTGAGTAGACAAAATGTTTGCTATCCCAGATACTAGTAAGGCAGCGTTTTGGGGTAAAATTTGTAATTGTATCAATGTTCTTTCATGCTAATATGAGTTAGAGGGGAAATATTTTTTTAATCACAAAGAACAACAATACAAAATTGACAAGGACATGGTAAAACTGGAAACCATAGTGATTCCCATCACTGATGGGAATGCAAGGTGGTATAATTACCTTGAAAGCCACTTTAGTTTTGTATTATAAAGTTACCGACACAGGGATCAAACCCGGGTCTCCTGCATTGCAGGTGGATTCTTTACTGTCTGAGCCACCTAGTGGGAAGCTTAGTTAAACATGTACTTACTATATGATCCAGCAATTCCAGTCCAAACCATTTACCCAAGAGACACGAAAATGTATCCATGCCAAGACTTGTACATGAATGTTCATAGCAGCTTTATTCATGTAACAGAAGCAACCCAAATATTCACCAGCAAGTAAATGAATGAACAAATTGTGATACATTTGTACTATGGAATACTACTCAGCACAGTAAAAGGAAAACATACTAGAATATGAAACAACGTGGAAACTCTTGAAAGCAATATGTGAGTAAAATGAAGGCCCATTTTACTCACAAAAAGAAGCATACTGTATGATTGCATTTATGTGAAATTCTAGAAAAGAAAAAGTTAATCTATAGTGACAACAAGCCAAACAATTGTTACCTTAGGAAATGAGTGGGGAAGTTGAATATATCAGGGTATAAAGGAACTTCTTGGAGTGATAAAAAAAAACTTTATATCTTGATTAGTGTGGTAGTTACATGGATGCTTACAGTTGCCAAAACTCATCAAGCTGAGTATTTTAAATGGCGCATTTTATTTATATTATGCTGCAGTAAAGTTGATAGGGGCTTTGGGAACACATACGCGATTTTCATTGCAGCATTACTTTCATAACAAAAGAAAGAAATTGGAGAAATTGGCTATTAAAAGGAGAATGTTTCTGCTATCATTGGTCCTTTGCCATCAGAATGGCAAACTCAGGAGACGTAGCTGATGCTGGCAATGACACTCTAACATCCCCAGAACCTGCATCTGTCTCCTTAGAGGCTCTCTCTGGTGACTAGAGCATGCATGGGCAGGCCAGAAGTGTTGGAGGATCAATATCCGGCCCCACCCGGAGCAGCCATGGGGTCGCAAAGTGTCAGATACTATGTAGTGACTAAATAGCAGCAGGAGCAGCCCTCATCCAGGGTCTGACAGGAGCTGGTGTATAAATGCCGGGACTACCTCATGTCTCAGGTGGGATAACTCTGTGTGGGTTCACTCCCCAGGCATGATTGAGCTCCAGGAGCCCCTAATTGGAGCTTGCTTGGTAATGCTTTCTTGAGTGGCTTTCTTCCCTTCTCATTCACACACTCCTTTACCCGTGTTTTCGGCATCTTCTAAATAACCAACTTTCACTTTAATCTGTGTCTAGGGTCTACTCCTGTGGGACTCAAATTAAGACCAGGAGACAATACCTAAGGTACAGTCAAGATATGGGGAAATGGTGGAGAGGAATCCAAGCAGCAGCCATTTGGTAAGTTTCTGTCATTCTTGGCAAAGCCAAGTCTTAATAAAATGCTCACGTAGGTTCATAAGGGGACTCATATCAGGATGTTTACAGTGGCACTGTTTATGGTAGGGTGAAGCTGTGTGCCATCTGGGTGCCTGTGACTAGCGGAATGGATAAATAGACTATGGGGAATATAGACAATGACCTTCAGTAACATGGCTAGATATAAATAGTATCTAGTGATGGAGTGAAAAAAAAGTAAAAAATTGAGGTACTATCCAAGAAAATTAAACACACAATTAAAACAATACCTGCTTTTTAAAAGGCCATACATGTATTTAAGTACATAAACCAAACACATAAGAGCAGGGTCATTATCTTTCTTATTCATGGTTCTGTCCCCCTCCATCACCACCTGCCATCCCCCCCCCGCCCTCGCCTCCCGCAACAGGGGACCTTTGGTCATGTCCGGAAACATTTTTGGCTATCACAACTGAGGAATGGGGCTGCTACTGGCATCGAGTGGATGACACCTGGGAATTCTGTTCAACCCACTGCTATGCACAGAACAGCTCCCAACAACAAAGAATTTCAGGACCTAAATATCAATAGTGGGGCTGCTCGAGTGGCTCCGTGGTAAAAAAATCCATCTGCAGGTTCCACCCCTGGGTGGGGAAGATCTCCTGGAGGAGGAAATGGCAACCCAACCCAGGATTCTGGCCTGGATAATCCCATGGACAGAGGAGTCTGGCAGGCTTACAGTCTATGGGATCGCAAATAGTCGAACAAGAATAAGCGACTGAGCAGGCACGCAAATGTCAATCAATAGTGCTGAGGTTGAAAAGTCCTATGTAGCTCAGCCCCAGCACAGTGAATGAACGAGTGAATGAGAGATGGTGGGGGCCTGAAATGACTGGTAGTGGGTGGGACTACAGAGACACTGTAGTGTTGCTGTACATTTTTGAAGGTGTGTTCAGCAGGATTTAGGGTGACAGTCCGTTTCCAGGAGGAGATGGGCTCTGCCCTTGTCTGGCCCCGCGCACCTCTCATTCATCTGCGGCCTCAAACTGTACCCTCCAGCACCACTTACTGCCCCCTCAATTTTCAAGCTCCTCTGAGCTACCAGGAAACTGGCCAGGAGTGAGTCAGGCTGGTTCCTGCGGGCAAAAACTTTGCATGGAGTTTGAATAGCCAGGACCTGAGGAATGGAAACCGCAGACCACAGAAGAGCCGGGAAGGCTTGGGACACAGCGTTGGGGAGGGGACTGGGCTAGAAGGAGGCGATTGGAATGGTGGGGAAATGAATAGGAATGCTTGGGGGAGGGGGGGGGGTAGAGTCCTGTGAGAATGAGGAAGGTAGGGTTAGGATCCTCCCAAACTGGTTTAGAATCCTTTGATATGTGGGATCAGAAACCTGGAAAGCAGGGGTTGAATCTTTGAATGGGCTGGATTAGAATCCTGAGGGGAGAGGAGGATTAAAATCCTATGTGAACAGGTTGGGATCACCCAGGAGCGAGATTAGAATAGAATCCCTAGGATTAGGGTAACAAATCTTGAGGGCTGGGTTTGAATCTTTTTATGAAAGAGACTAGGATCCTTCACTTGCCAGATTAAAATCCTGGGGGCAGAATTAGAAACCTCTGGTAGGCAAGGTTAAAATTCCTTCATAGGTGAGATTCAGAATCCTTTGGGGCAGAATTAAGATCTCAGGAGGAGAAGATGGGGTGCTGGGGTTCTCGGGAGGGTGGGGTTTAGAATCATTTGGGACAGGGTTAGGGCACTGGAAAGCGGGATTAGAATACATTGGAGGAGGTGTTAGTTTATTTGGGGATTAGGACTTTGGAAGCACCGGTTAAAATCCTTGGGGGCGGGGTTATTGCCCTTCGGGGATGAGGTAAGGATTCTTGGAGGCAGGGTTAGAAGCCTTGGATGGGCGGTGTTTAAAAAAATCCTTAGGCAGCGGGATTAGGATCTTGGGAGGTGGGGACAGAGATTGGAGTCCCTGGGGTGGGGTCAGAATCTCCGGGGCGGGTTTAGGACACTTGGGGGCGGGGTTAGCATCGCCCCGGGCGCGGCTAAGGCGCCCAGATGGTCTGTGGGGCGCCACCGAGTCCCTGGTTCCGGCCGGGACGCACCGCCGAGGCCTAGGGGCGAGTGGAAGGGGACGCGGACAGTCCAGCGCCAGAGGGCCCCCTCCCCCAAAGACGCACACCGAAGCCCCTCGGAGCGCGTCCTCAGCCTCTTCTTGAAAGTCAATTCATCTTCCCCTAGCTCTCGAGCGCCCCGGGACCCCGGGGACTGCCGAGCTGGGGGGGCGCTCGAGCTGCGAGGATCCGGGCTGCCCGCCGGAGGAGGAGCGGGCGCCCAGGTGAGTGCTTCCGACCCGGGGGTCAGGGGACACCGGCCCTCGAACTCGGCCTGACGGTCGGGTCTTCGGGCTGCTGAGGGCACCCAGGGTGGTGAGCCGCGTAGGCTGGGGCGCAGCGGAAAGGGACCGTCGGGGGAGCGGCGGACAGGCGGCGGGATGCGGGGACCGACCCGCGGGGGAGGATGTCCAAAAGAACAGCCGAGTGGCCCGGCTGCAAACCTGGGAACGCAGGAGGGTGACTTTCTGCCTGAGCCGCCACTTCCCTAGGCCGTCCAGGTTCCTTTTCAGCAAGAGACAAAAAAAGCGCTTCAAGGAGCCTGAGAGGGGAAAAGCCCTTACGGTTCCTGCTGGGGCTGGGTGACGGTCACGGTCACGGTCACGGCGGCTTGGCAGCCATGGTGGGGAAGGGGACAGCTGGCCGTCGACGTGACAGCGCGAGCCACACCCAGGCAGCGCTGCAGCTGGGTCGGTTCGCTCGCTGGGCTCCCTCCTCCTCCCAGCTGCGCCCTGATCCCCGGGCGGTCTAGGTCGGACCCTGAAACCTCCTGGACGGACCCCAGGAGGATGCCTGGCCCCTCATTTTCCTCCTGTGAGACTTTGGACAAGTCACTCACTCTCCCTCTTTAGATTCTAATTTCCTCATCTGTCAAAGAGGGCTATTAGGTCTGTCTTCCAAGACTGCGATGAGATAGTGTATATTAGAGGTCATGTAAGTGAGCTTGGGCTTCCCAGGTGGCGCTAGTGGTGAATAACTGCCTGCCAGTGCAGGAGACATGAGACCTGCGTTTGCTCCCTGGATCAGGAAGATCTCTGGAGGAGGGTAGAGGAGGGCATGGCAACCTACTCCAGTATTTTTGCCTGGAGAATCACATGCACAGAGGAGCCTGGCAGGCTACAGTCCACTGGGTCGCACAGAGCCGGACACGACGGAAGCGACTGAGCATGCACTCAAGTGACAGTTTAGTGCAGTGGCTAAGCACAGGGTTTTGGGTGGGCAACCTGCCTGTTGGACCTTGGGCAGAGGATGTGGCCATTCTGTGCCTTCGTTTCCACAACTGTAGAATGGGGATATGTGAAATAATGGCTACCTCAGAGGATCTTTTTTAAAATGTATTTATTTACTTATTTGACCACGCTGGGTCTTAGTTGCAGCATGTGGGATCTAGTTCCCTGACCATGCCCCGTGCATTGGGAGCTCAGAGTCTTAGCCACTGGACCACCAGGGAAGTCCCCATAGGGTTGTTTGGAAAATTGGATTGAGTTACTGACAGGTCTAACTGCTTATTGCCTAACAGGTCTAACTGCTTAATATCCATTAACAACGGTCATAGCTATTACACGGAGAAGGCAATGGCACCCCACTCCAGTACTCTTGCCTGGAAAATCCCATGGACGGAGGAGCCTGGAAGGCTGCAGTCCATGGGGTCGCTGAGGGTCAGACACGACTGAGTGACTTCACTTTCACTATAGCTATTACAGTCTAGCCTGGTGGTTCTCAAACTTAAACAGTACATAAGAATCACCTGGAAAGCTTGTTGAAACAGATTTTTGGGTCTTGACCCCAGAGTTTGTGATTCAATAGGTCTGGCACAGGACCTAAAGAATTTTTATTCCCGGATGATGCTGTTGCTGCTGGTTCAAGGCCCACACTTTGAGAACCACTTTGGCCAGCACAGAGAAAGGCTCAAAAGATATCAGTTCTCATCACTGCTTTCTCTGCACTTTCCATTTTTTTTGCGGGGAGGGGGCATTAAATACAGAAAAGTGAAGAGAGCAATATACTAAATATCCCAGGAACCCACCACCCAGAATTAACAAATGTTCGCATTTTGTCACGTTTGTTTCAGTTTTTTTTTTTTTAATAAAATTACTAAAAGTAACAGATAACATTGAAGCCTCCCCACCCAGCATCCATCTTAGTTCTGTTTCTCTCCCTCCCCAGAGACAATCTCTGTCATGAATTATAGCTCTTCCTGTCTGTGCCTTTAAAAATGTATTACATATATACGTGGGTGCATAAACAATACATAAAATTGTCTCTCGTGTTTTAAAGATCTGCATAAGTGCTGTCTAACTGTGAGATTCTGCGGCAGTTTCATTTTCCCTGCCTTGTTATCATTAAGTTGTCAGAATCTAGTCAGAATAAGATACAGAGCTCTAGTTTATTCTTTCTAAGTGGAGGATTCCAGGAGGGTACCGTCCTGCCCTACTTCTCATTCCCCCCGATGTTGAACATTCAGGTTGATCCAGGGCTTCAGGACAACAAACAGCACTGCTGGGACCAGCCTAGATGTGTGGTCTTGGGCTCATGTACAGGTGTTACTAGGGGGAAACACCGAGAGGCTGAGTGGCTCTCCCAAGGGGCAGCTTTTGTGCATGAGGAGGACCGAGGTGTGGAAATGTCACCCAGGGGGTCTGGGGCAGAGAAGAGAGAAGAAAGAATCGGCTCTGCTGACCTTCCAGCTCCCTCTAGATCCAGGGCCATAGTCACCTGTTCTCAGCTGCAGGAGGGCAAAGATTCTCCTCCGCCCTCTTCACTACGCCTGACACTTAGTATATGCTCCAACAATAGGAGCATGTATCTTTTTTGTTTTGTTTTGCTTTTCAGTTTTTTTGGTTTTCTTTTTGCCTCCCCTCACAGCTTGAGCAATCTTAGTCCCCCAACCAGGTATTGAACCTGGGCCCTCAACAGTGAAAGCACAGAGTCCTAACCAATGGATAGCCACGAAATTCCCAGAAGCATGAATCTTTTAAAAAAATGTTTGGGTAGCAAATGTTTTGGTTTATTTTTATAGTCTTCTTTTCTGTGCACGTTTTATTTAACATAATTAGTAAAATGCTGCATATACAATTTTTATCCCACTTATTTGCTTAGTATTACATTGCAAGCATTTTTCCATGTCATTAAAACATCCTCAAATTTTTAATGACTGAGTAATAATCCACCATTTGGAGGCACTATAATTTGTTTTAACCATCCTAGCAAAGCACTTTTAGCTAGCTTGCAATTTTTAAAAAATATTTTGATGTGGGCCATTTTTAAAGTCTTTATTCAACTTGTTACACCATTGCTTCTGTTTTGTGTTTTGGCTTTTTGGCAGCGAGGCATGTGGATCTTAGCTTCCCAAACCCGCACCCCCTGCATTGGAAAGTGAAGTTTTAACCACTGGGCTGCCAAGGAAGTCCATAATCTTCAATTTTTAAAACTTTTTTAGGTGAAATTCATATAACATTATAAAATGAACCATTTTTAAGTGAGCAATGCAGTGGGGCATTCAGGGTTGTGTGGTCAGCACCTCTGTGTAGTTCTAAAACATTTTCATCATCCCAGAAGGAAACACCATAGTCAGTTATTCCCCTTCCTCCCACCCCTCAGCCCTTGGCAGCCACCAGCCTGCATTTTGTATCAATGGATTAATTTATTCTAGATGTTTCATATAAATGGAATTACATACTATGTGGCCTTTTGTGACTGGATTCTTTCAAGGTTCATCCACATTAAATACAGACACATTTAATTCCTTTTATGGCTGAATAGTATTTCATTGTATGTATCTTCTATGATTTGTTTATCCACTCATCTGTAGATGGAAATTCAGGTTGTTTCCACCTTTTGACTGCTGTGAATGGTGGTGCTATGAGCATGCATGTACATATATTTGAGCACCTGTTTTCAGTTCCCTTGGGTATATACTTAGGAGTAGAATTTCTGGGTTATATAGTAACTCCATGTTTAACCTTTGAAGAATCACCAAATTATATTCCACTACTTTACATTCCCACCAGCAGTGTACTAGAGTTCCAGTTTCTCCACCCTGTGGTCAACACTTGCTATTTTCTTTTTCAAAAATTATTATTAAAACCATTATTCATTAAGCATGAGTCTCAATCTCACCTCTACCAGGCTGCTCTATGGGGGCCTCTTACCCCAGAGGGTGAGGAGAGAGTTGTCTGCATTCAGAGGACTGGTCAGGGCTTGGACTTTAAACTCTTTTAGAAAGTAAGTCCCATGAGGGCACAGACATGTCTGTCTCCAAAACTACTGTATCTCTAACCCCTGGCACCTGAGACATAGTTCAGTTCAGTTCAGTCGCTCAGTCATGTCCGACTCTTTGCAACCTCATGAATTGCAGTATGCCAGGCCTCCCTGTCCATTACCAACCCCTGGAGTTCACCCAAACTCATGTCCATCGAGGCGGTGATGCCAACCAGCCATCTCATCCTGTCGTCCCCTTCTCCTTCTGCCCCCAATCCCTCCCAGCATCAGGGTCTTTTCCAATGAGTCGACTCTTCACATGAGGTGGCCAAAGTATTGGAGTTTCAGCCTCAGCATCAATCCATCCAATGAACACCTAGGACTGGTCTCCTTTAGGATGGACTGGTTAGATCTCCTTGCAGTTCAAGGGACTCTCAAGAGTCTTCTCCAGCACCACAGTTCAAAAGCATCAATTCTTCGGCACTCAGCCTTCTTCACAGTCCAACTCTCACATCCATACATGACCACAGGAAAAACCATAGCCTTGACTAGACAGACCTTAGTTGGCAAAGTAATGTCTCTGCTTTTCAATATGCTATCTAGGTTGGTCATAACTTTTCTTCCAAGGAGTAAGCGTCTTCATGGCTGCAATCACCATCTGCAGTGATTTTTGAGCCCAGAAAAATAAAGTCTGACACTGTTTCCACTGTTTCCCCATCTATTTCCCATGAAGTGATGGGACCAGATGCCATGATCCTCATTTTCTGAATGTTGAGCTTTAAGCCAACTTTTTCACTCTCCTCTTTCACTTTCATCAAGAGACTTTTTAGTTCCTCTTCCCTTTCTGCCATAAGGGTGGTGTCATCTGCATATCTGAGGTTATTGGTATTTCTCCCAGCAATCTTGATTCCAGCTTGTGCTACTTCCAGTCCAGCATTTCTCATGATGTGCTCTGCATATAAGCTAAATAAGCAGGGTAACAATACACAGCCTTGACGTACTCCTTTTCCTATTTGGAACCAGTCTGTTGTTCCATGTCCAGTTCTAACTGTTGCTTCCTGACCTGCATATAGGTTTCTCAAGAGACAGGTCAGGTGGACTGGTATTCCCATCTCTTTCAGAATTTTCCACAGTTTATTGTTATCCACACAGTCAAAGGCTTTGGCATAGTCAATAAAGCAGGAATAAATATTTTTCTGGAACTCTCTCACTTCTTCCATGATCCAGTGGATGTTGGCAATTTGATCTCTGGTTCCTGTGCCTTTTCTAAATCCAGCTTGAACATCAGGAGGAATATCTTTCCTTTTCTCCTTTGCTTTTCACTCCTCTTCTTTTCACAGCTATTTGTAAGGCCTCCTCAGACAGCCATTTTGCTTTTTTGCATTTCTTTTCCATGGGGATGGTCTTGATCCCTGTCTCCTGTACAATGTCATGAACCTCATTCCATAGTTCATCAGGCACTCTATCAGATCTAGGCCCTTAAATCTATTTCTCACTTCCACTGTATAATCATAAGGGATTTGATTTAGGTCATACCTGAATGGTCTAGTGGTTTTCCCTACTTTCTTCAATTTAAGTCTGAATTTGGCAATAAGGAGTTCTTGGTCTGAGCCACAGTCAGCTCCTGATCTTGTTTTTGCTGACTGTATAGAGCTTCTCCATCTTTTGCTGCAAAGAACATAATCAATCTGATTTCGGTGTTGACCATCTTGTAATGTCCACGTGTAGAGTCTTCTCTTGTGTTGTTGGAAGAGGGTGTTTGCTATGACCAGTGCGTTCTCTTGGCAAAACTCTATTAACCTTTGCCCTGCTTCATTCTGTATTCCAAAGCCAAATTTGCCTGTTACTCCAGGTGTTTCTTGACTTCCTACTTTTGCATTCCAGTAGGAATGAGAGATAGTAGGGCCTCAAAAATACAGAATTGAGGGGTGCTAAACACTCCCTCCCCTTCTTTGCCTGAGATATTTCAGCAAATATGTGTTTCAGTTGGCCTCCCACAATGCTGCTGCTGCCGCCAAGTCGCTTCAGTCGTGTCTGACTCTGTGTGACCCCATAGATGGCAGCCCACCAGGCTCCCCTGTCCCTGGGATTCTCCAGGCAAGAACATCGGAGTGGCTTGCCATTTCCTTCTCCAATGCATGAAAGTGAAAAGTGCTGTCTCTTATACACATCTAGATGTGTATAAGAGACAGGTCTTGGGTTGGGAAGATNCCCATAGATGGCAGCCCACCAGGCTCCCCTGTCCCTGGGATTCTCCAGGCAAGAACATCGGAGTGGCTTGCCATTTCCTTCTCCAATGCATGAAAGTGAAAAGTGAAAGTGAAGCCGCTCAGACGTGTGTGACTTGTAACGACCCCATGGACTGCAGCCTACCAGGCTCCTCCATCCATGGGATTTCCCAGGCAAGAGTACTGGAGTGGGGTGCCATTGCCTTCTCCGGCCTCACACAATGATTCTTCTTAAATATGCACTAATATTTAAAGTCAAGAGAGCTCATAGAAATCTGAATTTTTGTCTTCTCTTGAACAACTAAAAGAGCTGCGACTAGAACCTTGGTCTCCTGTGCTCTGCTGGTATTCACTCATCGTAGCGTGGCTGCTGCTGAATGGGGTTGCCCTGTAGACTGCCCCCGAAATGTCCAGTTTGCAGCACCCTTGCCTGGACTACCTGCCCCATGTGGATAGCCCTGTGGGCCCCTATAGCTTATTTGAGTTTTCAAAGCCAGTCCTAAAATCATGACAAGGCCTCCCTTTTTGTAGAAAAAAAATGTCAGGCCCAGAGAGGGTAAGTAACTTTCCCAAAGTTACAGAGCAAGTTAATGGTACAATCTCTTAGTCTGTCTTTCTAAGCCACCCCCACCTCACAGCGCTTTGATACCCCATGCCATTTCTCCAGTTTCCTCCACCCCACGACTGGGAGTTTTAGTGTGTAATTCCAGAAGCATGGGTAACGACAGAGAAGAAACCCTTGCTTGAATGTAAAATGTGTCCTGTTCTTGGCCAGTGGCTGGGGCCACACAGGCTGCACCCTCTGGGTGGCCCTGCCCTGCACTGGGCCTGTGACTGTCCTCATCCTGACCTATGACACCTACCTGAGCTCCCACCATCACCATGAAATCTTTTGGTCCAGGAGACTTAGGTGCAGCCAAGAGAATAGAAGATCATCCCTCAATTCTGCCAGAGAAATGAAGAACCACAGACAGAGCACTGGAGAAGGAAATGGCCACCCACTCCAGTATTCTTGCCTGGAGAAGCCTATGGACAGAGGAGCCTGGTGGGCTACAGTCCTATAGCGTTGCAAGGAGTTGGTCACGACCGAAGCTACTTAGCACGCATGCGTGCAGACAGAGCGCGGGAGGCCTGAATTTGAATGCCAACATTGCTTCATACAAGTTGTGACACACCAGACAAATTCTTTCAGCAGCTAAGGGCGTTTCATTCACCCTGGCAGCTAAGGGCATTTCATTCCCTGAGTCTCAATTTCCTCATCTAAAAAATGAGGATAAGATGATTACTGCCTCACCCTTCATGCAAAACGGTATTCCTTTTATGTTAACACACACACAAAAAGTGATACTCCATATTTTCTATGAGTGTATATGTGTCAGCCTGAGTTTCCCCAGAAGCGGACCCTAGAAGACATGTCGAATGCATTCACTGTTTAGTTTATTTGGGATTCGATCCCAGGAAACCCTGTAGGAGAGTGGGAAGCAAGACAGAGAAGAGAAGTGAAAGTCGCTCAGTCCTGTCCGACTCTTTGCAGCCCCATGGACTGTACAGTTCGTGGAATTCTCCAGGCCAGAATACTGGAGTGGGTAGCCTTTCCCTTCTCCAGGGGGTCTTCCCAACCCAGGGATCGAACCCAGGTCAGCAGACAATAAAGATGTGATCAAGTCAGTCCCATTGTCGGCACCTGGAGCTCAGTTCTACTGGGAGTGCTGGGAGCCGCTGAGCCAGCTCAAGAGGCAGAGGAACTGGGATACTTATCTGCCTGATCCTGTCAGTCACAATTGATGGGGATGAGATCGGCTCCCGCGGGCTGACAATCCTCTAGCACTTCCACTTACCAGGCTCACGGGCAGAGCTGGCGCCAAGGACCACAGAGAAATCTCCTAGATGAAGAGATGCAGGTCCTGGCAGTTGGACATCCAACGAGTGTTCAGAAGGGTGAACAGCTGAGCAAGGGGGCGGGGCACTGACATATCTGCTTTAGTATAATATGCAAATGCACAAGAAGAGGCTGCCTGGGAGGGGGTGGTGAATGGAGGGGTGGCCGTGGAGGGCCTGGAAAGGGTAACTTAGAGGCCTTATTCCAAAGGTGCCTTAGATTTAGCTTTATTGTTTTCATTTTTAACAAGGACAATGTAGTGTTTTACTGGGTGATGAAAGGTAATTTTAAAAACAAAAATGCATACCCTCCAAAACAGAAAAGAACTGGCTCTGTCAACAGTAAAAATGAAAGTGTAAAAGGGTCAGAGCACGCGATGGAAACTTTGAAGTTTCTATTTGAGGGGGTCAGATTTGGGGGCAGTAGACCTTGGAGCACAGTGGGAGGCTGAAGTGAAAAATTGCCCCTTGGTCGAACTGGCCACCATGTCCTTTTAGAAAGGGGTCACCTTCACTCAGCTCCAATCAAGGAAAGACTTTGTTCCTCTCCAAGCAAAGATAAACAAACATGAACAGTCCTTCTCAGTTTAAACACACATTTGTGACTATTGTTTAAAAGGAGAAATCTAGGGCACCCTGGCAGCTAAGGGCATTTCATTCAGTTAGTCAGGTCCTTGGAGAAGGTGACTTTCAGAAACTGATTAGGGGGAATGCCTGTAGAAGGAGCTAGGAGAGGTTAGAAGAGGCATCAGATTAAAAAAAAAAAAAGAAGAGGCATCAGATAAGACAGTAAGGGACTGTTGTTCAGTCACTCCGTCGTGTCTGACTCTTTGTGACCCCATGGACTGTAGCACGCCAGGCTTCCCTGTCCTTCACTATCACCTGGAGTTTGCTCAAACTCATATCCGTTGAGTTGGTGATGCCATCCAATCTTCTCATCCTCTGTTGTCCCCTTCTCCTTTTGCCTTCAGTCTTTACCAGCATCAGGGTCTTTTCCAGTGAGTCAGTTCTTCTCATCAGGTGGCCAAAGTATTGGAGCTTTAGCTTCAGCATCAGTCTTTCCAATGAATATTCAGTGTTGATCTTCTTTAGGATTGACTGGTTTGATCTCCTTGCTGTCCAAGGGATTCTCAAGAGTCTTTTCCAACACCACAGTTCAAAAGCATCAATTCTTTGGGGCTTGCCTTCTTTATGGTCCAGGTCTCACATCCATACATGAATAGTAGCAAGGCATGTCTGACTCCACATGAAAGAAGGAAAGGGGAAGGGAAGAAGCAAGGAAAGGAAGGTAGAAATGTCTTAAACTGCAGGGCAGTTCTAAGGAACATTGGCAAGGCTGTCAAGGAGGTTCCATCAGAGGTCCCCCTGGCGTGGTCCTGCCTCGGTACCCCTGGCCCTCTCAGTCACTGGGGGGGAGCAGCCCAAGGCAACAGTGATGTTCTTCACAGCACAACAGCTGGGGCCACTGGTCAGTTCTGCTCTCTGCATTTGGAGATCTGAGAGGCTCATCCTTGTGGTCACCATATTAGATGGTGGCTAAAGCCATGAAGAATATAGCTGGGAAGGGGCCAGAAAGTGATAGGAGTTGGGGACAGTGCTCCTATCTTAGCCAGGGTGATAAGAGAAGACCCTGCTGAGAAAGTGAGATCTGCAAGAAGAGCTGGGTGAAGAGAAAGAGGCTTTCTGGGTGATGAATGTTCCAGAAAGCAGCCTGTGCAATGGCCCTGAGGTAGAAACATGGTTGGTGAGTTGAGGAATAGCAAGAGGCTAGTGTGGCTGAAATGAAAAAAATCAAAGGAGGGCTGGAGGAGACAGGTCTGTGAGGTTGAGGGGACCCCAGGTCATGGAGCCTTGCCCGCCTTGCCAGAGGGGACTTGGACTCTTACTCCAAGTGAGATGGCAGCCCCGGGATATTTTGAGCAAAGGAGGGACGTGATCTGACATATTTTAAAAAGCTCACTTATCTGTAAGAAGCAGAAAGGGCATTCAAACCCAGCTCTTTCTGGCTTCAAGTGTTAGTTGCTCAGTCATGTCCAACTCTTTGCGATCCCACGAACTGTAGCCCACCAGGCTCCTCTGTCCATGGAATTCTCCAGGCAAAAGTACTGGAGTGGGTTTCCATGCCCTTCTCCAGAGGATCCTCTGGACCCTATATTTTTCCAAACTTCCCTGCCCTCTGCCTACCTTAAAGATAGAAGTATTCTAAGGAGGCTTACAAGTGCCCTTGAGTTCTGGAGTTGATCAGGTGACCCAGAGGTAACATTGAACACGCTAAAAATTTACTACTTGTTTGGAGCAAGTGGTTGGAACACATACATCTCAGAGTCAACCTTCTGACTGAGTCAGGCAAATGACCAAAGACCCGATTTCCTCTTTCCTATGTTGCTCGGTCACTTGCTGTTGTGTAAACCAGGGCATGACACCTACCCTCTCTGGGTATTTGCAAAATCAAAGTTTTGAGCTCTTGATCAGAAAGCAGCTGACAGTTGGAAAAGGGAAGAGATGGAGAGTCAGAGGTGACCCCTAAATGTCCATCATGGATAGCAGTCACTTGGAGGTTTGCCTGGTTCATTCAGAAGTGTCAAGGAACCCGAGGAGAGGGAGCTACGTGTTCCTGAAAACTCTTCAGGGACTTGGTCCCTGACAGCAGAAGGTTTGTTCCCCTGCCCCCATGGCTGAGCTTTTCTGAGAAGGGGAAGTTCCTCTATATGGACAGTCTTGAGCCCTGGGGAGAATGGGAGGAGGAGAACTGGGTTCTTGCTCTACCTGCCACTGACTACCTAGGAATGCTCTCTTCTGTGGGCCTCCATTTCCCCATCTGACAGATGGGTTCATGTATATGGCCAGCCTAATCCATGTCAGGTCTGACAGATGGGTTCCTGTATATGGCCAGCCTAATCCATGTCAGGCCCTTTCTAGGCGTGGCTTCAGTGCCACCAGCTTCATACTCCACACACCCCTCACCCACTCTAATGGGTCTAGTACCCTCTTTACTTTCTTCTATCAAAACTTCCTTTAATAGGAAGTTACGGCAATCTTTGCCGTAAGCCATTTACACCTGAGTATGACTTGCAATCCTTTGTAAGAATTTCCTTTGCACTCAGCAGGCCTCTTTGAGATTCAAAGGCACAGAAATCCAATTCAGACTGGCTCAAGCAGAAAAAGAAGAATATAGGAAAGTCCATGACATATCTGCTTTATGCAGAGTTGAAGAATCTGTATTTCTTCATTACTAGGCTCTGCTTTGCAACACCCATTTTCCAGCCAAATGAGCGATTCTCATTGGCTAGAACTGAGTCACATGCCATCTCTGCTTCTATTACTGCAAGTCTGATTGGCCAGACTTCGCCACAGACCCATCAGCTCTGCCATAGTCCAGGAATTGATAATGGGAGAGGGGTGGTTCCCAAAGAAAATTGAGGAACTATTGTCAGAAGGAAGAAGAGTAGCTGCTTCACAAGAAAGAACTATAGCTGTCCCCTTCAGAGGACTAATCACCTGACATCTCATCTCATATTTGGGGAAACTGAGGCCCAGAGAAAGGCTGGGACTTGCCTAAGGTCACACAGTGAGTTTGCGGCAGAGGTGAGACTAAACTCCAGGGCTCCTTGCCCCCAGCCCTCAGAAGCCACTGCTTGAGCCTAAAAGCTCCCAGGAAACCACCAGCTGCCCACTCCACAGGCTGCTCAGGCAGGGCTCTGAGGAGGAGTCTCTGAGGCCTCCGTGGCCAGCACGGTGACCATGGGAAGCAGTCAGGACAAGAAAGCTGAACTTTCTTGTTTCCCTTCCACACAGTGCCTGCCGAAACCGAGGGGACAGGGAGCTGGTTTCAGGTTCCAGGGGTTTCAGCAGTGAGTTGAGGAAGTGTCTTTGCTGGGGATCAGCTGTTCTAAGTTAATGTGGGGCCAGGCAAGCCACTTCTGCTCTCAAAGCCTGGTTTTGAGTCAGATTAGACAAGAAACATGTGTTTTCAGAAATTCAAAGAGCCTTTCAAATCCCTGTCCCACAGGACCTCAGGCCAAGCCTGAGAAGCAAGTGCCTCCTATTATAAAGGGGCAGGGAAGGGGCAGAATGAGGCTCAGAGAGGGCAAGAGCCTTACTCAAGGTCACACAGCAGTCAGTGGAAGAACTGGGATCCAAAGCCAAGTACTCAGATCCCAAGCTTGGCCTTCCTTCTACTACATTGGTGGGTCTCAAATTTCAGTGTGATAAGACTCTCCTAAAGAATTGTTTGAAATCCAGATTCTCTGCCTTCATCCCCAGAAACCCTAGTTCATTCAATTCAGAGTGTTGCCTGGAATAGTTAAAAGTCAGTGAGGACTCTTTGGGTACAAGTGGCAGAAGTCCAACTCAAACTGGCTTAGGCAAAATTGAGAATTTATTTGCTTGTGAATTAGAAAAATTCTGAGGTTGAAAAGTTTTAGGCATAGCTGGATCCAGGTCTTCAAACATGTCTTCAGGAATCACTTTGTCCCCATGGCTCAGCTCTGTTGTCCTCTGTGATGGCTTCCCTCTAAGGCAGTCTCTCCCTTCATGATGTCAGAATGGCTCCCAAGAGCTCCAGCTTTCTACATTCACACCTACATCTATACTCAAATCTATACCTACATCTACATCCATTTTCATATCCACGGCTACATGCATCCACATCTATACCTACATCTATACCTGTGTCCACATCCACACTAGGTCCACATTCACACCCACGTCTACAACAATGCTTATAGAAAGAGAGTACCTTTTCCCTAATTTTCCCAGCAAAATCCCAAGGCAGACTGCCTCAGATAGAATCACATACATACCTATAACTGAACCAACCACCGTTGGTTGTCAGGAAGACATGGAATTCCCTAGTGGGCTGGTCCTGTATCAAGTTGTCAATCCCTGAAGACAAGGGAGGGGTTAGCCCCCCAGAAGCCCCACTGAAGGCTGGGTTCCTAAGGAATATCCAGGCACGGTTATCAGAAAAGGGATGGATGCTGAGGAAGCATGGAGAAGGCAATGGCACCCCACTCCAGTACTCTTGCCTGGAAAATCCCATGGACGGAGGAGCCTGGTAGTCTGCAGTCCATGGGGTCGCTAAGAGTTGGACATGACTGAGTGGCTTCACTTTTACTTTTCACTCTCATGCATTGGAGAAGGAAATGGCAATCCACTCCAATGTTCTTGCCTGGAGAATCCCAGGGATGGGGGAACCTGGTGGTCTGCCATCTATGGGGTCACACAGAGTCGGACACGACTGAAGCGACTTGGCAGGAGCAGCAGCAGCTGAGGAAGCAAGAGCAAAAAATATTCACCATGCCCAGTTCTCAACTAGAATGATCACATGAATCACCTGGGCCTTGTAAAAACGTACATTCTGATTTGGGAGGTGGGACCTGAGGTTCCTCATTTCTAACAGCTCAAATATGATGATGCTGCTGGTTTCCATGCTGGCCATGCTCCAAGCAGCCAGGCCCTCTGTTACATTTCTAACTCAATTCCAGCCACTCTGTGGCCTCCACCCTGTAAAGAGGCCCTGGGTTACATAAACTTCTTCCCTTGCCCTCTCCCTACCCCATCCCATGGTTCCGAAACCCAGCCAAACACCAGCATCATCTGTTTGGGAAAAAGTGAAAGTCGCTCAGTCCTGTCCGACTCTTTGTGGCCCCATGGACTATACAGTCCATGGAATTCTCCAGGCCAGAATACTGGAGTGGGTAGCCCTTCCCTTCTCCAGGGGATCTTCCAAACCCAGGGGTCGAACCCAGGTCTCTCACATCCCAGGCATATTCTTTACCAGCTGAGCCACCAAGGAAGCCCAAGAATACTGGAGTGGGTAGCCTATCCCTTCTCCAGCAGATCCTCCTGACCCAGGAATTGAACTGGGGACTCCTGCATTGCAGGCAGATTCTTTACTAACTGAGCTATCAGGGAAGCCCATTTGGGAACCACTTGTCAACATATAGGGGTTTCCCTTATGGTTCAGGTGGTAAAGAATCTGCCTCCGGTGCAGGGGACCCAGGCTTCTGATTTAATCATCCTTCCTTTCAAATGGTGCAACAGAACACTTTTTGAGTCTTGAAGTGCTCTGTATATGGTTTACTATCATAAACTCTCAAATTATCTTTGAAAGACAGTGCTTCTATGAAATATTCTTGAATTTCCCCAAATCTTTCTTGAAATCCCTCCCTCTCTTCAAAATTCAATTTATTATCCTGCTGCTCAATTATTATACACAGGTTGTTTTTACTATGAACAAAGTAACATATACATGTTAGTGGAAGAACCTGGATATATATTAGATTCACAAAACGGCTTGATATTATATGTGTCTGGCAGGTTGTTTTTCTCACTCAACAAGTATTTTAGAAGTCTTTGCATGGCTCTGACTGTCTTTGCCAATACCTAACAGCTCCTTGGGAATGTAATTCTGTGTGTCCAGTCTTTGCATCCCAGCTGGAGCAGGAGCCAGGTCCAGATGCCTTTACCTTGGACTGACTACAGAAAGCATGGGCTTTGGGCACACGTTTACTCACTGACCATGTGTTACACTCCTACTGTGTGCCAGCAAAATGCTGAGCTGACCACCAAGGAACACAGACATGAGCAGGACTAGTCTCTGGGGTGCTGCTGTGATGCAGTATTCTGTATCTGCACTGCTGAGTGGAGTAGCTTCAGCCACAGACAGCTCTCTCTCTCTTTTTAATATTTATTTATTTCTTTGGTTGGGTCTTAGTTGCAGCATGCAGGATCTTAGTGGTAGCATGTGGGGATCTTCAGTTGTGGCATGTGGGATCTAGTGCCCTGGCCAGGATTCCAACCCAGGCCCCCATGCATTAGGAGCACAGTGTCTTAGCCACTGTGGACCTGGACCACAAGGGAAGTCCTCACAGACAGCTCTTGAGCACGTGAAACATGGCAAGTCCTAGCTGAGAGGTACTGTACATGTAAAACACACACTGAGATATAAAGACTCAACATTAAAAAAAAAGAATATAAAGCATCTCATTGATCATTTTATGTTGATCACATTAATAATAATTTTGACATATTGGGAAAAGTAAATACCTCTGAAAATTAATTCCCTTGTTTCTTTTTACCTTGAGAAAACACAGCTATGGAAAATTTTAAATTATATACGTGGCTCACATTACATTGCTGTGTCTAGTGGTCATGAAAATGAGCATTTCAGAGGCCACTCTAGGCCAAGCAGTGGCGTGGTTCTCTTGGTTTAGGGGAAAATCATGTTGTATGCAAATTTGACTCTTGCCCATATACCACTTAAAAAAAATACTTAATTGTGCAAAAACGGAACTAACAGGAATTCCCTATTTTAAGAAGTTAACTTCTCAAGTATTATGATATCTCTAAACTTGAGGGCCAAAGGACTTGCAGTGTTCCTCCAGGGCAGGGCTACATCTGCCAGTAAATGGCAATGATATGATCAGCACTTCTGTAGAACTTAACTATGGCGGATGCCTTCAGACTTCTCAACTCACTCTGTGCTCACCACCACCCTGGATCATGTGTTTCTGTGTTAGAATACCTACCCCTCAAGACCCTGTGGCCACGTTGAATATGTCAGTTGATGATGAATACCAAATACATGCTCAGAGAGGTGGAGGGAGCTGCCCTACCTCCCACAGCCATCCCCTTCCCAGATCACACTTAACTTAATCAAAATACATCGGAATATGATTTTCTGTCATATAAAATCTCACAATAACCTGTTTTATTTCCCACAACTGTAATACATATTTATCACAAGCCAGAGAGGTGTTGGTTTTCATTTTCAGTTCATATGAGTATATTATAAAACAGTGATTAATTGCAATAATTTTTCAAATTAATGATCCAGCGCTCCAGGAGTCTGGATCAGTTCCTTACTTTATTCGCAAAAGGAGAATGAAGCAGAAACCACTTATCTTAAGGTGGTAAACTGTTCCCAATTCCCACCAGGACAGACAAAAACATCCTTGTAAATGAAAAGAATCTTTTTTAAAAAAGTAAGTAAATAACTCCCATAAACCTAGCAGTTTGGGTTTTTTTCTTAAGCCACAAACACATGTTCATTTTAACAAGATAAGTATAACTGCTTTAGAAGAAAATTGCAATTGTGCAGAGATGAGGAAAACAATTACTTCCTTATGTGACTTCTCAGCAAACACGTGCACATTTTGAGAAAAGACTAAAACGTTTCTACCACTTTAGCGATGAAGTTTTGACTCTGATGGATCAATGTGTTTTCTTTAAATTTTATTAATCCATCAGCAAAGTCTGTCAGCTCTACCTCCAAAATATGTAAGTTGATAATGCAAGGGATACCAAAATATCCCCTGACCCTTTCTGCTGCTTACCCCCTCAGTAACCACCACCCCAGGCCAGGCCACCATCAAGCGTCTCGAGCCTGACCTATTCTCTAAAGGCCATATTCCACCGAGCAGCTGAACAGCTGACAGGGTTATTTAAAGTGTAGATTGAATCCTGTCATCCTTCTACATGAAACTTGCCCTGGTTTCCCATCAGCCTCAGAATGCAATCCAAATTCCTCACCACTGTAAAGATGGGACAGCCTCTTCATATACTATCTGCTCCCACCTGCCTGTGATCTCCAGTCACACTGGCCTCCTTTCAGTACCTGATTCTCTTCAAGCACATTCCAGCCTCAGGGCCTGTGCATTCACTGTTTACACTCACCTTTGTATTCACTCGCTGGGATCACTGTTCCCTCAGAGTGTTACCTAACTGACTCCTTTGTGTCAGTTGGGCCCCAGGTCCAGCATCACCTCCTGAGAGAGGCCTTCTCCAACTACCCTGAATAAAGAGGCCCCGCGCTGTTCCCTATCAACATCCTCTTTGATCATCCTCACGCATTTCACTAACTAAATTTATCCCGTTAATTATTTGTTACCTGATCCTTACCTGTGTCTCCCATCCACCTCCAGGGTGAGCTCCAACAGGGGCATGAACTTGCTTGTCTTAATCATGATTTAGCAAAGTGCTCAGTAGGGAATTCCCTGGTGGTTTGATCCCACGCCTCCACTGCAGGGGGCATGGGGTCAATCCCAGACTGGGGAACTAAGATCCCACATGCCATGTGGTGTGGCCAAAATAAATACATAACTAAAAATTTAAAGGAAGAAAAGTGCTCAGTAAATGTTTGCCCAATAAATGAATGGACGAATGAATGGCCAAATAAGTCCACGAGGGAAAGAAGGGAAGGAAGAGAAAGAGGGAGGGAGGGAAGAAGGAAGGACGCTGTTAGAAGGCAATTATAAAGTGATATGAGGGGTCTGGTGGCTTGACTGTTTGAGCCACATGATGTGACCTGATCTCTATTATTTAATATAAAATATTAACATTATATAATGAAAGTATAGTCTTACTGTTTGCTCGGAGCCTGACTCTAGACTATTTCCCCACCCACGTACTTTCCCATCCTCCCAACACCCTGAGAGTAGGCTGTATTGTTATCCCCATTTTACTGATGAGGAACCGAGACCAGGGAGCAGGGGGAGTGATAAGTGAGCAGTTAGTGTGGGGGTAGGGGGGAAGGACCAAGTATCAGCTCAGGCTTTCTGACCCCAGAGTGTGTTGAATTTCAATAATCATCATGATTTATTCCCTCAATAAACTTCCCATCACCAGGGTCCTTGGTAGCGTGACTTTGACAGCTTGTCAGCTCTATGTGGGTGTGTGGCAGATGTGGATATGGGGAAGCCCAGGGATGACAAGGGCAGAGCGAACTCTGTAAGGTGAGGGTGAGGTAGGGGGGCAGACGCGGGGAGGGGAGCCAGCCTGGCAACAGGGGGTCTTAAGCCCAGTATCAAAGACACCCCCTTGTGGGGATCAGAGCAAGCTGAGCTCATCTCCCTTCTCTCTACGCAGGATGGGATGCGTGAAGTCCAAGTTCCTCCGGAATGGAGGCAAGGTCTCAAAAACCGAGCCCAACACCAACCCACACAACCCCGTGTATGTGCCGGATCCCACGTCCTCGGGCAAGCGGGTGAGTGGGGGAAGGAAGGGGACACCGGTGGCTGTCCAGGGCTGCCCCACGCTGCCCCAAGCTGCTTTCACCATTCCCTGTTATCCCAAGGGTGAGCAGGGTGAATCTGGGGTGAAATGCTGCTGACCCAGTCACCAGCAGCGCCCAGACTCCCCAGGATACACACCTTGGCCCTCAGCCTGGGTGACCAGGTCCCAGGGGCATAGCCAGCTGTCCCACCCGGCCAGTACCGTAATCAGTATTGAGGGTAACGAACGAACAGCTTAGTCACAACAGCAGTTGAAGAAATGACAGTAAGGATGACAGCATCAGTATCATGGCGATAGCTGTAATAACAGTGGTAGTAATAATAGTAGCAACAATACTAGTGGGAATCTAATAGCAGTGGAGGTAGGAACCGCAGCACAGAGTCCATGAGAGAAGTGGTAATACTAGCAGAGGTATCTGCTCACTTCTGTTACACGTATACAGAGCTTACGATGAGCCAAGTGCCGTCCTAAGTGCATGATGGTTCTCACCACCTTGAGTCCTCACAGTAGTGCTCTCGTGGGCCACAAGTAGTTTTATACCCATTTCAGAGATGAGACGCAGACACCAAATGACTTGCTGAACGCTCCATGGTTAGTAGGGATTCACACTCAGCGCATGTCCCAGCGTCCCAGTGGTAGGAACAGAGTAACGGAGGAGAGCCAACTGCTAGTGACAGGAGCAGTCGCCATGGCGGCATTCGCGGGGGCCTGGGGACAGTAGCTGCCACAGAAGTCCCCCGACTAGTCAGGGTAGCTGTGATGGTTCGAAGAGCAATAACAGTAGTAACAGCGGCGGTTACAGTAATAGTCCTAGTCACAGGGCTGTTAAGAGCAGCAGCAACAGTTGTAACAAGCATTATTGTTCTTTGGAAATCGTCTATGGTCTGGACACTGGACTGATCTGTTTCTATACCATTCGGTTCAGTTCAGTTCAGTCACTCAGTTGTGTCTGACTCTCTGCGACCCCATGAATCGCAGCACGCCAGGCCTCCCTGTCCATCACCAACTCCCGGAGTTCACTCAGACTCACGTCCATCGAGTCGGTGATGCCATCCAGCCATCTCATCCTCTATCGTCCCCTTCTCCTCCTGCCCCCAATCCCTCCCAGCATCAGAGTCTTTTCCAGTGAGTCAACTCTTCGCGTGAGGTGGCCATTAATTCTCACCGAAAGCTGTGAGGCTGGAGTCAATGCTTCTTATAGCCTGAGTGACAGAGGCTCAAAGTTAAAAGGCTCCCTGGGCTCATAGTGCTGAGAGGCAGCAGAGCTGGGTCGTTCTAAACTCAACGCTGGGGTTCTCTCTCCTCTGGGATCCTTTCGTCCATCCCCTTATCTGAAGCTATCCCAGCAAGCACAGCCTCCAGAGGCAGGGGTGCACTTCTTCCTGGTGCTCCTTAGAAAGTTCTTCCTTGTGTTGAAGGGAGGCCTATGACCCCATAACCCTTACTCCTGGATCCTATACCTTCCCCCTCAGTGCCACCCCAAACACATCCACTACCTTTGCCCCGTGAGAGCTTGTAGAGATGGAAGGCAAAGATCTTATCCCAACCCACCCTTTCCTTCCAAATCATCTTTCACACAACATGGGTTCCTGGCCTCTCTTTACCTGCTTGCCCTTCTCCAGGCATGATGTCTAGAACAGGACTAATTCTAGAAATGGGAGAAGAGAGGAATAGGCACCTCGTCTTCTGACACTTGACCTCCATTAATACAGCCTGAGTTTTACTTCCCACACTGGTGATGTCCTGAGGTGACATCCTAAACCCTAAGCCACTCCCAGGTCAGCTTCTCTCCTAACTTGCGTGGCCTGGGGCCCTTTCTGTGGCTAGGGCTCCCAAGTCTCAGGTTCCCTGAGGCCCCCTGACTTGTTCCTAGGGGGAAGTAGAGGTTTTCTCCCATCAGTTTTTGCCTGTTCTCTCTGAAGCACCGAGCCACACACTCCTTTCCATAGGACTTCCCAGAGCCTTTATGAATCTTTGTAATGGGCTTTATGCATCTCCCCAAAAAGGATATACTTAGTATTTCCCAAAGCTATTTCTTTAAATTAGCATTTACTTACGTATGTGACATACAAATTCATTCTCTTTGAAAATAAAAATCACAAATTATAGTTAAAACTATAGTGTCTGCTGACCAATGCCCTCCTCCCTAGAAATACCACACCCCAGCCCAGAGATAACAGCTGTTGTCAGTTTAGCAGGGAACCTTGCAAACCTCTTTCCATGAATTTACTCACACCTGTACAGTATGTGTCCACAGAAATTGTTTAGGATGTGTGAGTATGTGTTTTATACCAGCATACCATTTTTACCATTCTGAAGAACTAGCTTTGTTTACTCAACAATGACCCTTTGAGGTCTCGCTGTGTCAGGAATGAAGTGGCCTCTTTCCTATTAGAGCTGCTTAGAGCAGCTCCTTTAATTTGATGCCAATTCCCCTTTGGATGGACACTTAGGTTGTTCTATGTAGTGGAGCCTTTGTTCATGGGCTTGCTGGTAGACCTAGGATCTCTTCAAACAGCTTGGAAAACCCTGATCTGGACCAACTCCCCTCACCGTATGTTGAGGGGAAGAGACAAGTCAGTGTCCCCCAGTATGTCTAAGGCAGAGCCCATAACCCTAGAGATCTGCGTCCTTGTACTAGCTGTGCCCCTAATGTGCTGTGTGGCCTTGGGTACTTCCCCAGCCCCCTCTGGACCTCCCCCCATGACACATAGAGTTGGGATATCCTTTTTTGACACAAACCTTCCATGGCTCCACACACACTATTGGATTCATTCTCTTCTCCCGTTTCTTCCCCACAGTGGCCTGACAGTAGCAACGGCAACCCACCAGGGTCCACAGAGGGTAAGTAACTGGCAGGCACGTGCAGTGGAGTCTGGTGATTGGGGTGAGTATCTGGAAGGCACGTGCAGTGGAGTCTGGCGATTGTAGACGATTAGGTTAGGTGCTTGGTGAGAGTTTGAGGCAAAAATCCAAAACAGTCAAAACTGCCCTTGAAAATCCCCTAATTTTCCCCCAAAGTACTTAGTACAGGCCATTGTGTTTCTATAGCGTCATTTCACAGTATGAACATAACTCCATTAGCTTTGAACTCAAGAATGTGCTTTGGCAAGATGGTTACTTGTATCATGAAGACACACATCAAGGGGTCCAGGGCTGGGTGCCAGGTCTTGGGGTGAGAAACACTCAGGGCTGTGGGTGTGCTCAGATAAAGCCTCACCATCCCATGTGTCTCCCTTCCCAACAGGTTCTGAGGATATCATTGTGGTTGCCCTGTATGATTATGATGCCATTCACCATGAAGACCTCAGTTTCCNTTTGTAATGGGCTTTATGCATCTCCCCAAAAAGGATATACTTAGTATTTCCCAAAGCTATTTCTTTAAATTAGCATTTACTTACGTATGTGACATACAAATTCATTCTCTTTGAAAATAAAAATCACAAATTATAGTTAAAACTATAGTGTCTGCTGACCAATGCCCTCCTCCCTAGAAATACCACACCCCAGCCCAGAGATAACAGCTGTTGTCAGTTTAGCAGGGAACCTTGCAAACCTCTTTCCATGAATTTACTCACACCTGTACAGTATGTGTCCACAGAAATTGTTTAGGATGTGTGAGTATGTGTTTTATACCAGCATACCATTTTTACCATTCTGAAGAACTAGCTTTGTTTACTCAACAATGACCCTTTGAGGTCTCGCTGTGTCAGGAATGAAGTGGCCTCTTTCCTATTAGAGCTGCTTAGAGCAGCTCCTTTAATTTGATGCCAATTCCCCTTTGGATGGACACTTAGGTTGTTCTATGTAGTGGAGCCTTTGTTCATGGGCTTGCTGGTAGACCTAGGATCTCTTCAAACAGCTTGGAAAACCCTGATCTGGACCAACTCCCCTCACCGTATGTTGAGGGGAAGAGACAAGTCAGTGTCCCCCAGTATGTCTAAGGCAGAGCCCATAACCCTAGAGATCTGCGTCCTTGTACTAGCTGTGCCCCTAATGTGCTGTGTGGCCTTGGGTACTTCCCCAGCCCCCTCTGGACCTCCCCCCATGACACATAGAGTTGGGATATCCTTTTTTGACACAAACCTTCCATGGCTCCACACACACTATTGGATTCATTCTCTTCTCCCGTTTCTTCCCCACAGTGGCCTGACAGTAGCAACGGCAACCCACCAGGGTCCACAGAGGGTAAGTAACTGGCAGGCACGTGCAGTGGAGTCTGGTGATTGGGGTGAGTATCTGGAAGGCACGTGCAGTGGAGTCTGGCGATTGTAGACGATTAGGTTAGGTGCTTGGTGAGAGTTTGAGGCAAAAATCCAAAACAGTCAAAACTGCCCTTGAAAATCCCCTAATTTTCCCCCAAAGTACTTAGTACAGGCCATTGTGTTTCTATAGCGTCATTTCACAGTATGAACATAACTCCATTAGCTTTGAACTCAAGAATGTGCTTTGGCAAGATGGTTACTTGTATCATGAAGACACACATCAAGGGGTCCAGGGCTGGGTGCCAGGTCTTGGGGTGAGAAACACTCAGGGCTGTGGGTGTGCTCAGATAAAGCCTCACCATCCCATGTGTCTCCCTTCCCAACAGGTTCTGAGGATATCATTGTGGTTGCCCTGTATGATTATGATGCCATTCACCATGAAGACCTCAGTTTCCAAAAGGGGGACCAGATGGTGGTCCTGGAGGAGTGAGTCCCCATCCCACTTCCCCTAAGACATAGCTATCTCTAATACTCAATTTTGCTCTCTTTTGTGTTTCAATAAAGAACCTGATGGGCTAGATTATACTAGGGTGTAAATGACTGATGAGAATGTGATCATAATAAAGGAAGAAGGGTTTGCTGTTAACCTGGGTTTTAGCCACAGTAAAGGGGCTTGTGTGCTGGCTAATGGTGCACATCCAGCAAGGATAGACAGCTGACAGTGCTTTCCTAGGAAAGACTTTCTTGGACTCCTATGATTAAGTGTCAGGCTTACCTATGGAACAGACCCTGTTGAGGTGACTTTGCATTCAGATCTGTGGATCTGAGTTTGCTACCTCCAATCTCCTATAATCCTCACCATCACTAGATGGAGTATCTAATATGTACTGGGACTGCTTATGCTTGGTCAGACTTCTGAGCCCAGTCCCTCTGGCCAGCAAGCCACTGTGAGTCTGCCACGGGCACAGGGCCCTGCCTAATATATGGTTGGTAAGGTCAAGGCCACAAGTCCAGGGAATGAGAGTGAGGCCAGAGACCTCGGGCTGTGGACTGTGAATGTAGGGACAGGGCTTGACTCTAGCCCCGGGGTTGTGGTAAAGATATTTACCTTCATCATGGGCTGCAGGCTGGGGGCTGGGACGGTAGTGGCCCTGCCCTTCACCCTACCAGCTTCCTGTTGTTGGGGGTATTCTAGGCCACGGCTACGGGGTTGAACCCTTTGCTCCCTTCTGCCCCCCAGGTGTGGGGAGTGGTGGAGAGCGCGATCTCTGGCCACCCGGAAAGAGGGCTACATCCCAAGCAACTACGTTGCCCGCGTCAACTCTCTGGAGACGGAGGAGTGAGTATCCCGTCTCCCTGCCCTCCAGAAGCAAGCACGAGCTGAGCCAGCCTTGCTTCAGCCTCAGGGCCTTTGTGCTCACTGTCTCCCCTGCCTGGCACACTCTTCCTAGAGCTGTTTGCCTGGCTGGTTCCTTTTCATCCTTTGGGTCTCAGAGAGGCCTTCCCTGGCCACTTAGTCTCAAGCAGGTCCCCGCTGTGACTCTGTGTGACTCCCTGCTTTACTTCTTCTGAACACTTCTCACCAGCAAAAACAATCTTGTTTCTTTGGTTGTCCCCAGTTCACTGTCTGCCTTCCCCCACTAGAATGGGAGCACATGAGGGTAGGGACATGGTCTGTCCTCTGCTGCATCCTGCACCCTCCACACAGGCTGGCATGCAGTAGGTGCTCAATGCATATTTGTTGGATGAAGTATAACAGTTGTGCCAAGGAGGGTCCTCTGAGAGGCAAGCCAGCCCACACCTGGCCGGTCACTCCTCACCTGACTCATTCAGCCTGCCTGTGCCTGCGCCTCCCTGAGCCCTGTGCCAGCTGGGGGCCACAGAGCCAATGAGACATTCCCCACCCTCAAGGAGATCGCTGTAACCCCTCATTCTTTACTACGGGCTCTTTGTGTCTACCTTGACTCAGAAAACAGACAGTTGTACTTTATCTACCCATCCATCCATCCATCCACTCAGTCATTCCATAGACCCTTGAGCATCCACTGAACTCCCAGTCCTTATTCCAGGAATACTAGATGACCCAGGCAGGCTTCCTCCCTGGAGATGTTCACAGTGTGGGGGGTGACACTGACAAGTAAGAGGGTGGCCACACTACAGGGCGGCAACAGATTCAATTCAGAATCACCCAGTCAAAAAGCTGAAACCCGACGGTCACCACATCTCCTTTGCCTCCTCCCTCTGGCTAGATGGTGTTGAGGGTTTGGGATGCTTACTTGTTAAAACGGGCTTTTCCCATCTTAAAGTCACCCCTTTCTTAGCACACAGAAAACCTCTTTGCCCCGTGAAGTCTCCCCTCTGTGGCCGTGAGGAAACCCTCACTCCCAGCCCTGACTCTTCTGTCCTGGAATGCCCCCAGCACATGCCGTGCATGCTGCAGCGGCGGGAGGCGGGGGGCGCGGCAGGAGGCGGGGGGCGTTGGCTGCTTCTCTGTCCTTCCAGGCTTCCTCCTGGGGCATCTGTGCTCTTGCTCCCCTGCTCCAGGCTCTGAACACTTAGAGAATTCCTGCACCATACCTCACCCTACAGCAGCCTTGAAGAAGGCATGGCTGGTATTACTCCTTAAAGCAATATAACTGCTGAGTGGAAAAGGCCAGGTGCAGAGGACAGATATGGTGGGTTATCATTTGGGTGATAACTTAATGGCTGGTTCTCGATCTTGAGTGCATCAGCATCACCTAGAGGGTTAGTTAAAATGCTGGTTTCTGAGCCCCACTCCTCAACTGTCCAATTCATAATTGGCATTTCTAACAAGTTCTCAGGTGAGGTGGATGCTGCTGATCCAGGGACCCACCTTGAGAACCACTGACCTGAATACCCCTATGAGTCTTGCACTCCCAGGCTCTTGTGTCCACATCAAGGCAGTCTCACAGAGACTGCCTCTGAAGAGAGCATCTGGGGCCTGGAAATCAGCGTGGGATGGAATCTTACCTCCTCATTTGCCTTGAAATAAGCAGCATTTTCAAATGTTTCAAAATGCAAATGGTGCAGAAGGACATATACTAAAGAGTGAAAAGTCTTCCCCCCACCCTATCCCCAGCCAGCTACTTCCCTTCCAGAAGCAACCAGTTTCTTGTAAGTCCTCCCAAACACTTTACACTTGATTAAGAAACTACATATATCTTCCTCCAATTTGTTAAAAAATTGGAGTATAGCTGATTTAGAATGTTGTGTTAGTTTCAACTGTACAGCAAAGTGAATCTGTTATACATATAGATATATCCACTCTTTTTTAGATTCTTTTTCCATAGAGGCCATTATAAACATTAAATATAGTTCCCCATGCTATAGGTCCCTATTAGTTATCTATTTTATGTATAGTAGTATGTATGTGTCAGTCTCAGTCTCCCAATTTATCCCTCTTCTTCCCTTTCCCCACCAGTAACCGTTAAGTTTGTTTTCTGCATCTGTGACACTATTTGTTTTGTAAGTTCACTTGCATCATTTTTGTAGATTCCACGTGTAAGCGATACCAATTGTTACTTGTCTTTCCCTTCCTGACTCTCTCCACTTAGTATGATAATCTCTGGGTTCATCCATGTTGCTGCACATGGCATTGTTTTGTTCTTTTTTATGGCTAATATTCCACTATCACGTCTGTGGTGGCTCAGCGGTAAAGAATCCACCTGTAATGCAGGAGACACAGGTTTGATCCCTGGGTTGGGAAAATCCCCTGGAGAAGGAAATAACTTCCCACTCCAGTATTCGTGCCTGAGAAATCCCATGGGCAGAGGAGCCTGCTGGGCTACACTCCATGGGGTCACAAAAGAGTCAGACACGACTTAATGACTAAACAGCAGCAACAATATTTCATTGTATGTAAGTGCTGCAACTGCTTGATCCATTCATCCATCGTGGACACTGAGGTTGTTTCTGTGTCTTGGCTATTGTGAACAATGCTGCAAAGAACATTGTCTCTCTGCGTTTATTCTGCACTATCCCCTCCCACCTCTCTTGTTCAGACCTTCCGTGCAGTTCCTGCAGTGCCTCCGTTTCACAGTTGCTGCGTCTGTCATGCAGATGCCCCACCATCCCTCGTCAGTGGTCACTTAAGCTGTCCCCAGTCTCATGCTGCCTTGAGTCTCCTTGGGTATATGCCATTTCTTCTTGGGCAGAATCCATGCGATAACTTCCTGGGGGTGGGATTGCCGGGAGGACAGCTCTTACTGTGTACCCTTAACATTGCTTGAACATTTTACCATGGCTTGACTCACTTTACCAAATGAAAGCAAGGAAGGCAGGGGTGTTGCAGGGTGATTAGGATCTTTGGCTCTGGAGTTAGGCTGCCTGACTTTGAATCCTGCCTACACCACTTACTAGCTGTGTAATGCCAGGCAAGTTACTTGCTCTTTCTGTTTCTCGATTTCCTCATCTGTAAAATGGGGATAATAAAGGCAGTGATTCCATAGAGTTGTTGGGTGGATAATAAGAGCTTGATAAATGGTAACTGCCTGTTTCCCCAGTTGATAGCAGAGGAAACAGAAGTCCAGAGAGGGAAAGCAATGTGCTCCAAGTCACACAGATTTTTGGCAGGCTCAAGGCCAGTTGACCTCTGGTCTGGGGCTTTTTCCATCACAGTGCATGAACTACTCCTCAGGGAATAAATTTTGTCTCTGCTGCTTAAAGTTATCCTTAGATATTTTTGGGGGATCTAAAGATCCCAAATAGTCAAGGAGAATGAAGAAAGGTCCAGGGATGTGGTGCCAAGTATAAAGTTATTTGAAATCTCACATATGAGCTTAGAAATTCATGCTGATGTTATATTCAACTCTGTATCTACAGAGGAAGATGAACTGTGATGGTACAAAGCTCAGCCCTCACTCACATGGGCCTCTAAGATCCTGAGAGGTTGATCAAACTAGAGAAGTCTGCAAAAGGAAGATTTTGACCACAGTTGGTTAAGACTGCTGTATTTTTCCACCCAGTCTTTTTGCTCATCACCTTATCCCTCATGTTGGGTGGTACTGGAATAACCAGCAACATTTTGTATTAGTATTCATAATGCTGTATTATTTTTCTTAAAGAAAGCTCCCCAAATCGCAAGTTTCAGCCCCAGCGAACTGGATTCACTTGTGGTAAAATGTCAATATCAAAGGAATGACTGCTTTTCCCCGCAAGGAATCTTTGAGTAAAACTGACACCAGAGGAATCCAGGCCGTTGGAGTCCTGATGCCAGGCGAGACTGCCCGCCCCGGGCTTACACACTGGCCCCTCCCTTCCCTCCAGGTGGTTCTTCAAGGGCATCAGCCGAAAAGACGCAGAGCGCCAACTCCTGGCCCCTGGCAACGTGCTGGGCTCCTTCATGATCCGGGACAGCGAGACCACCAAAGGTGAGGCCCGTCCTCCTGGCCCTGTGCTTCCACCCCACCACACAGGGGAGCCCCAGACATGACCGGACACCATCCTTCCCTTGGGGTATGCCATTGTCTGAACGATTCACCCAGCCCCGCTCCCTGGTTTGCCAGGCTTCCTTCTGTTCTTTGTTCAAGCCTTCTCAGCCCCCAGACCTGCCAACTTAGGTCAGTGAAAGTAAGATGCACTGGTTACTGCCCTGAAGAACAACAACCTGCTGAACTTAATCTTCATTAGCTTGGATTCTTTTATATACCCATCAAAATATATCTTGTCCACAAGCCTGACTCCTCTCTCCCTCCATAAGGAAATGAGATGGGCTTGGGCTGTAGGAAGAGACCTCAAGCCAACCTTGTCTGGGACCTGTTTCAAATAACTCCTTTGAGGTATTTAGATATTTTGATGTCGGTGACCTGCTTCCTGAAACTTCCGTGCTGTGAGTGTGGCTTTGTGCCCGGTCATTGCATAGGAGGCAAGAGTAGTGCCCCAAAACAACAAATAACTCAAACTGGCATCAACTAAGGCCAGTTTTGCCAAAGGGATGATTGTAAGTAGGAGTCCTGTGATTTCAGATTTCACACACAGTGTGTGCCTTTACTACTGTGTTTAGATTCAAAACTGCTTGGTTCAGAGAAATCACTAAATTGTATAAGGTATGACCTCACAGTACCCTGGACAATCAGTTCGGGGGCCTTCTACTTGCCCCCTGATTTCTGAACTGAGGAAGCCTGAATGTGGCTAAAACAGTGCTCACAATCTGTGTTTCAGGTCAGGGAATGTTTGGGCTTTATTTCCTCCCACCCAACAAACTCCTTACCAGCCCCCAGAGGAAAAGAAATGGTACAAAAAGATAAAGCCATACACAGCCCTCGGCTTCTCTTCTCCCTCTGGGCCATCCTGCACACAAGGGCAGGAAGGTGAGCCTGGCCACTCCCACAGCCCTCAGAGTGGGCATAGGTGGGTTCACTGAGTTAATAAACTTGTAGTACAAGTGCCCTGAGTCCCATCCTGCTGCTTGCTGGGTTCTGCCCTTCCCTGCTCAGCATCAGCCAAGTCAGCCTCCCCTTGACTGGGCAGAGTGATTAAGAGTGTGGTCCCAGCTACCTGGGTTTGAAGCCCAGCTCTGCTACTTACAGGCTGTGTGACTGCAGGTTAGGTACTTCATCTCCCTGGACCTCAGTCTCCTTACGTATAACATTGTGGTGATATAAAACCTCTACCTGTGGGGTTAATCATTCACTGTAATGAACAATAAGCTTGTTATAATGCATATAACTATAGTCCATTATAATGAATATTATTCCTATCCATTCATTGTTTATTATTTATTATTCCTATTCATTCATTGTCAAGAGCTGACTCATTTGAAAAGATGCTGATGCTGGGAAAGATTGAGGGCAGGAGGTGAAGGGGGTGACAGAGGATGAGATAGTTGGTTGGCATCATCAACTCAATGGACATGAGTTTAAGCAAACTCCAGGAGATAGTGAAGGACAGGGAAGCCTGGCAGGCTGCAGTCCATGGGGTTACAAAGAGTTGGACATGACTGAGCAACCATATAACAAGATATTAAAGAATCTGCCTGCAGTGCAGGATACCTGGATTCGATCTCTGGGTCAGGAAGATCCCCTGGAGGGCATGTCACCCACTCCAGTGTTCTTGCCTGGAGAATCCCCATGGACAGAGGAGCCTGGCGGGCTACAGTCCCATGGGTTCACAGAGTCAGACATGACTGAGCGACTAAGCACAGCAGTCTAGCATGCATGAAAATTGATCAGTCGTGTCCAACTGTTTCTGACCCATGGACTGTACCTCTCCAGGCTCCTCTGTCCATGGAATTCTCCAGGCAGGAATACTGGAGTGGGTAGCCATTCCCTTCTCCAGGGGATCTTCCCAACCCAGGGATCAAACTTGGGTCTCCTCCATTGCAGGCAGATTCTTTACCATCTGAGGCACTGGGGAAGCCCCAGCACGTATGGTCAACTGTAATTCATGCAACAATTTAAACCTCCCCCATATCCTATGACACGGTGCTGTTGTGGTGGAGAAAGCTGAGGGAGAGAAAAGCTAATAACTTGACAAAGGACACACAGCTCACAAACCAGAACCGTGGCCAGGGACTGAAAGACGTGTGTGTTTCTGGTCTATGTGAATCCAGGAATTCCCCATCGCTAGTTCCTTAACTGAATCACATGCGTAGAATCCCTTTACCACATGAGGTGATGCACACACAGGTGTCAGGGATTAAGACGTGGCATTGTGGGGGGCCATGATTCAGCTTGCCACGATATTTAATATGGACACTTACATTTCAATGTTTATGTTGTAATAGTTGAACTAGATTGGTTTGTTTGTTTAATCTTTTTGCTTCTAAACAGCCTAACTTTTATTTTCAGAATTAATGTTTATTTGTATTTAAATAACCTATGGATATACCCATACTGCTTTCACTATAAAATCATCTATTTTATTTTTAAAATTGACTAATTTATTTTGATTGGAGGATAATTACTTTACAATATTGTGATGGTTTTTGCCATACATCAATATGAATCGGTCACAGGTATACATGTGTCCCCCCATCCTGAATCCCCCTCCCACCTCTCTCCCCACCCTATTCCTCCGGGTTGTCCCAAAGTGCTGGATTTGAGTGCCCTGCTTCATGCATTGAACTTGCACTGGTTATCTCTTTTACATATAGTAATGTACATGTTTCAATACTATTCTCTCAAATCATCCCACCCTCACCTTCTCCCACTGAGTTCTGAAGTCTGTTCTTTACATCTGTGTCTCCTTTGCTGCCCTGCATCTAGGATCATCAGTACCGTTTTTCTAAATTCCATATATATGTGTTAATATATAGTATTTGTCTTTCTCTTTCTGACTTACTTCAGTCTGTATAATAGGCTCCAGATCCACCTCATTAGAACTGAAGCAAATGCGTTCCTTTTTATAGTTGAGTAATATTCTATTGTGTATATGTACCACAACTTCCCTATCCATTCATCTGCCGATGGACATCTAGGTTGCTTCCGTGTCCTAGCTATTGTAAATAGTACTAAACAGCCTTGCTTTTTACCAAACTGGGTGTGGTATCTTGGTTTTTGTGAAAAATAGATAGATAATAGGAAGAAAAAGAAATAATAATCCATGACAGCCAACATTACTGAGCTTTTACATCCTGATACAAGCATTACTCTTTTACCACCAGGCAGTGTGCTGAGGGGAGGAGATAAGATGACCAATCCCATTCTACAGATAAGGAAGCTGAGGCAAAGAGAGGTGACTTGGTCATGTGTCCAAGGTCTCACAGGGGGACATGGAACAGCCTGACAAGCACCCAGGCAGCCTGACTCCACCGTCCACTCCTACCCTCTGCTCCACTGCACGGATGTCAGGATGGTGCCAGCCGTGGCCTTAGAGGCTGTCAGGGTGCTCACGCTGGGTGGTTTCTCTCTGGCCCGCACAGGGAGCTACTCTTTGTCTGTGCGAGACTACGACCCCCAGCACCGGGACACGGTGAAACATTACAAGATCCGCACGCTGGACAATGGGGGTTTCTACATCTCGCCCCGGAGCACCTTCGGCACCCTGCAGGAGCTGGTGGCCCACTATTCGAGTGAGTCCTGCGGGGCTGCCTCCCTTCTGGGGGCCCAGCTGGGTGGGCCTCTCTCCTGGGAATCCTTCAAGGGGCACTGCTGCCTCTGAGGCCTGCTAAGGTTTTCCTGACCCTCCCCCCAGACAAACAGTTGCTTTGGGTTCTCCTGAAGTCTTTGGTCTGTTGAACAGGAGGGCAGGGATGCCGTCTCACCATGCTCTGTTCTCTTGGGAAGTCTTCGATGGAGCGGCCCTTTGGAACAGGGGCCAGAGGCAGTGGACCAGGAAGGGAGGCCTGGAGGGGAAGCCTGAGGCTGGCTTGGGGCTGCCTGCCCTTGGCTGACTAGGGGGCTCTGTTCCAGAGGGGAGCGACGGACTCTGCCAGAAGCTGACAGTGCCCTGCATGTCCTCCAAGCCCCAGAAACCTTGGGAGAAAGATGCCTGGGAGATCCCCCGGGAGTCCCTCAAGATGGAGAAGAAACTTGGAGCTGGGCAGTTTGGGGAAGTCTGGATGGGTAAGGACCCAGGGCCAAAGCCAGGAGGGGAGAGAGGGGAGAGGGAGGTCCTTGCTTCCAAGAACAGCCCGAGGCCAAGTGGGAATGCCACCCAGGGCAGAGGGGAGATTTGAATAATAACCGTAAAGGAGTGACTCCTCTGATAGCAAAGCAAATAGTCCTGCCATGCAAACACTGCCATGCAAATCTTTGAGGTCAGGCCTGTTGGGGTCAAAAACTTTCTTCTAAGAAGCGGAAGTCCTCGATGAGGAATCTGCTTCCTCACATGGAGCTGGGACAGTCTGGGATTGAGAGAACCAAAGCATCTCTTAGAATGATGAGAATTAAGAATGGGAGAGTGTAGCTTGGAGATTTCCAGGTGAGTTCAATGTTGGCAGCTGATGAACACAGTGTTCTAAGCCCCTGCCGTGTGCCCAGCGTCATGCTAGGGCATTGTAGGGCTTCAAAAAGACATATTCAACCCCTGCTGGGCTGCCTCTAATGACTTAAGAATAGCAAAGCCTGCCCTGCAGAGCTGTGGGGGTAGACACGATGCCTGGCCCAGTGCCTGGGGCCCCCACACCGAGTTTATACTCCACCACGTTCCAAATGGGAGTGAAGACAGCTTACAGAGATGCCAACAATTCAGCCAGAAAAAAACAAGTTTAAAATCCACTCACTTCAACTATATGTATTGAGAGCCTGCTATGTGTCAGGCATTGAAGAAGAAAAGGCAGAGAAAGCATGGTGAGGAAGGCAAGACAGATCAGTCTGATGGGGTTAGAAAACACACACACACACACACACACACACACACACATATAATATAAGGCCTTAGGCTCTTACTGTAGGTAGACCTCAACTCTGCGTTAGAGCTTCCTGGCAGCCAAGGCAAAATGGAAACACAAGCAACACTGAGATTTACAAGATCAACAAGATGAAGCAGGGAAGGGGTGGGGTGAAGTGAGGGGACAGCATGAGCAAAGTCCCCGTGGTGGGAGGGGGAGACAGCTGCTCGAGGGACTGAATGATATGCAGGCAGGTTGGTGCACAAAAGGCAAGGGGTAGAGGTGTTGGTGGATGACAAGGCTAAGTGAGCAAGGCCACTTTATGCAGGGCCTTGTGGACCATGATGAGGCATATTTATTTTGAGAGCAGTGTTAAGATTAAATAAACATTTAAAGCAAAGATGGTGTGTATGTGAATGTGTGACAAAACAAAGGTAGGTGTGTGAGTGAGTGGCATAATCAGAGTGATGTTTTAATCCCTTAACCCCTGCATGAACCTTTGCATATGAGGAAACCATAGTTCAGAGAGGTTAAGTGACCTGCCCAAGGGCACACAGCTAGGAAGTGGTGGACCCGCCTTCCAAGCCACATCTACCTGAGGGCAAACCACATGTCTCTCCTTCCTTCTCTAAGGGCTGAGATGGGCAGGAAAGGCTTCCTGGAGGAGGCAGGTCTGCAGCCAGGTCTTTGAGGCCTGTGAGGAAAGAGCAGTGGGCCCTGACCACCTTTTCTGCTTCCTGTCCTGCCACAGCCACCTACAACAAGCACACCAAGGTGGCCGTGAAGACGATGAAGCCCGGGAGCATGTCCGTGGAGGCCTTCCTGGCAGAAGCCAACCTGATGAAGACTCTGCAGCATGACAAGCTGGTGAAGCTGCACGCTGTGGTCACAACGGAGCCCATCTACATCATCACGGAGTTCATGGCCAAAGGTGCCGCGCACTGGGAGCTGGGGGTACCAACTATGCCTCCTCCTGGTCACCTGCAGAGTCAGAGGTGACTCTGACGTGGTTCTTCGGCCTTCACGATGCCCCCAGTCTGGCCAGGAACTCTTTTGACATAAACTCACTGAGCACCTTCATATCTGGCTGCCTCATTCTCCTGGTTAAGGGGAGTGAAATTGTGTTAGGGGGATGCAAGGAGAAGGGGAGCACATGGACCTCTAGGAGAGGGGGTGGGGCCAGAACCCCTCTCAGGGATAGGAGAAGAGCCTTCTATGGGTTCACCATGAGCCCCTGAGGCTGGAGAGACTCCCTCAACCACCCCTGCCCCCCTGACCACCAGCCATCTTCCCTGGGTGGACCAATGCTCCAGGAGACTCAGCAAAGCATTCCTTATGTATTGGCTAAGCATCCTTTCCAGGCTGTTCCCATCCTGCCTGCACACACTCCAGGATGTCTCAGGGATATTTTTTTGAGGCCATCATTTCTCAATTATGTTCAATTCCTGCCCATTTCTCAACATACAGAAACGTCTCACGTGACATCCATTTAGAAGGATTTGACATCTCAAAGCTTTTATCGTTTTCTAAACACACAATTATGCCAGCCTTATAAAACCATGGCCCCAGTCCCCCAGGCTCAGAAAGCTGTCTCAGTCAAACAACCAGTCTGGCAAGCACAAAGTCATTCTCAAAATGCTCAGATTCTATTTCTCACATGCTAGGAACAGTAAATAAATACTTTTATTTAAATTCGTTACTATGAACCATGTTAACCACTTGTTAAATTCATGAGAATAGTAAATGTTGTTCCCCCTGCCCCCACACAGGCAGCCTGCTGGACTTCCTGAAAAGTGAAGAAGGCAGCAGGCAGCCACTGCCCAAACTCATCGACTTCTCAGCCCAGGTGAGAGTCTAATGGGGAAGCTGGGGAAGGGGAAGTCAATTATTTATTCAACACGTGTTTATTGATTACGTGCTATCATAATAACAATAATAACTAACACGTACTGAGTGCTCAGGATAAAAGTATTCTTTTTAACTGTGCCTTCTATGACCTAACTCGGGGCTTTCCTCCTAGCTCAGCTGGTAAAGAATCCACCTGCAATGCAGGAGACCCCAGTTCAATTCCTGGGTTGGGAAGATCCCCTGGAGAAGGGATAGGCTACCTACTCCAGTATTCTTGGGGTTCTTTGGTGGCTCAGAAGGTAAAGAATCCACCAGCGAAGTGGGTAGACCTGGGTTCAATCCCTGAGTTGGGAATATCTCCTGGAGGAGGGCATGGCAACCCACTCCAGTGTTCTTGCCTGGAGAATCCCAGGGACGGGGGAGCCTGGTGGGCTGCCGTCTATGGGGTCGCACAGAGTCGGACACGACTGAAGCGACTTAGCAGCAGCAGCAGCAGCAGCATTCCTTTGTAACCAACTGCTCCAAAGTTTAGTAGCTTGAAACAACAATGTATCATTTCCCATGATTCTGTGGGGTGGACTGGGGTTGGTTGGGTGATTTTTCTGCTCCACACGGTGAAACCCAGCCCCCTCTTGAGAATGCGTTCTGCTGAGAGCTTCCCTGGGGCTAGAATATCTGGGATGGTGGCTCATCCTCTGGGTCTGTCTCCAGTGACTCCACATGACTCATTTAGTAGCCTAACCTGAGCTCCTTTACATCATGGCAGAAGGGCAGCGGGAGTCTCCCAAGGGACTAAGCCATCTTGAGCAAGCTGCTATTCGCATTATGCAGGCTAATGTCCTGTTGGTCAAAGCAAGTCACATGACCCAGCCCAGAGTCAGTGTAGGAGGGACTGGAAAAAGGCGTGAGTCCCAGGAGGTGTGGTTCACAGGGAACCATGATGTGACAGTCTGGCCACAGATGGGTAATTGTCATCCCGTTTTACAGAACAGGAAGTTAAGGCTTAGAGAGGAAGTAAAGAGGAGATGAAGCAACTGAGGCCCAGGGAGGTGAAGTAGCTTGCCTACGTGATTGTGTTACTTTGGGGGGATACGGCAGTGAACAAAATGGAAAGTACTGCTATCCCCCTAGGGTTTACACTTATTAAACAACTAAATCTCTTAGAGAGCCACGACCCAAGTAGTCCTGGCTCAGTGTCTAAAGAATGCAGTATCCAGCAAAATTAATAATGTCCAGAAATCACAGAAACGCTTCTTAAAACTCCATTTTCTTTCTCATCTTCCCTTCACTTTATAGAGCTCTTCTCACCCCCAGCCTGAGTGCTTTTCACTTCTGTCCTCTCTCATTCATTCTCTCCTGTCTGTGGGAAAACGGGGGAGGAAACGGGTACTGATGGGAACCCTCGGCTGGAGCACTTCTCCCAGTCCAGGAGCAATCAGAGAAGGCTTCCCAGAGGAAGCGGTCACTAGGCTGAGGCCTGAATAGAAGTTGGGGAGGTGAAGATGAGAGGGAAGGGTATTCCAGGCAGAAGAAACAGTCTATGCCAAAGTCCAAAGGGCAAAACCAGAGCTCAACCTGGTCTGTTGGAGCCTGAGCCTGGCAAAAATGAAGGGGATGTGGCTTGCAGCCTGGAAGGTGTTAAGGGAGAGGGGCACCTGGGCCCAGGGCAGGGCCTTCAGGAGATGCCTAAGGCAGAGTTCATTTGACTATGCAAATCCTGGGAAGGGTATAATCAAGGAAGAGTATAATAAAAGGCTTTGCCTTTCAGAGTCTTCCAATACCAGAGGCATATGGAAATCCAGAAAAGGCATTTTCCCTTCAATGAGCCCTACCTCCTGGGGAAACAGGAGTCTGGCCTGTTGCTAAATTGTAACCGTCACTCTGGCAGAAACCTTGCTGGGAGGAGGGTCATGGACCAGGGCACGAACAATTCTCCCCGTGGTACAAACGGCAAAGACAGAAACCACAGGAGGGAAAGCGGTGCCAGGCCCTTGTGCTTCCAGTAGCAGAGGTGGACTCAGAGCCCAGGGACAGAAAGGAGCCACCCTGGGGCCTGGGCTTCACCTCCGGTCCTAGAGAGGTAGGTGGGCGCAGCAGAGACTGCCCGCCCCGTCACCACCTGGCTGTGTAACCTCAGATCCACTCTGGGTCTCTCAGTCCCTCCATTTGTCAAATGAAGGAACTGGACCATCTTTGTGCTTTTCAAGTTTGAAAGCCTTTATTATTATTTTTTTTTAGCTGCAACTATGTTGGTCAAATGAATCTTACAAAGCAGCTGATCATTTTAAAATAGATTAAAACAGAGCTGTTCTGATTGAAGGGGTTACCTTTCTTTTGTCCCTCAGTTAGATTCAGTGTGAAGAGCCCTGAGCTGGAATATCCCTACAGGCCCTTCCAGCTGATTCTGTGATTCCCTGGTACTCTCTCAGAAGCAAACCCATGTGCCAATGACTGACATCATGGCAGAACGTCTGGTGCTCATGAAATCTCACCACCTCATCAACTCCCAATTTATAGACCAATCTTGAACCCAGCCAACCTACCCACTATTCGTTCAGTTGACAAACCCCTGAGAAGCAGCACTGTATACACATGGACTTAGGATTCGTATAGAGTTGTGCTGTTGAGCCCAGGGCTGCCTGTGTGAGTGAAAGTGAAGTCGCTCAGTCGTGTCTGACTCTTTGCAACCCCGCGGATTATAGTCCACCAGGCTCCTCCGTCCATGGGATTCTCCAGGCAAGAATACTGGAGTGGGTTGCCATTTCCTTCTCCAGGGGATCTTCCTGACCCAGGGATTAAACTGAGGTCTCCCGCATTGCAGGCAGAGGCTTTAACCTCTGATCCACCAGGGCTGCCTGTGTAGTCTTGAGCAAATAGCTTAACCTTTCTGAGGGCTGCTTTCCTCAACAGGGACTATCGAAGTGAATACTTATGTGCCAGACTCTGTTCTAAACACTTGATGTAGATTTAGAGTATTAATCCTCACATGAACCCTTGGAAGAAGATTCTCTTGTCCCAGTCTACAGAGAAGAAAAGTGAGGCACAGGGGGTAAAGTAGTTTGCTTGGAGATCACAGAGATGTGGGGCTCAAGTTGAGCTGGTCCAACCCAGGAATAACCTGGGCATTCCCATCTGCTGTCTTCTAAGTGGGGTTAGTCCCACTTGCTCCCTTGAGCTCATGTGCTCCTGTGCAAATCCATAACATGAGTGTCTGCGCCTGAGTACTGAAAAATGCTGACTACCAGCGTTAGTGCCTGCTCTGTGCTGAAAATCCAGGTAGGGTAATGGACACAGACCCTAAGCAGGGCTGTCAGATTTCCAGTCCTGGTCTCCACCTGGACCAGGTGGTTACTTCTCTGGGATTCAATTTTATTACCTGTGAAATAATAGTGCTGAAGCAATAGTACCTACCCCAAAGCAGAGAGCAAATGCTATTTAAATATTAAATATCATATTATGATTAATGAATAAGCTACAACGTCCACAGTTAATGTTATGGCTGTTGTTAACTGTTCGTCTGAACTCCTTATAAATTTTCCACACCCGTGAGGCCAAGACTGCCTCACCCACTCCTGGCGGGCGATGACAAGCAAAATCAGTAAGTCTCCTGGTTTCGTTAGAAAAGGCTGGAGACTCAGACCTCGGTTCCAACGGCCATGGGTGCCCCCTGCTGGCCACTTTGCACAAGCGTACCATCCACTTGCATCAGACCTTGAACAGACCTTGGTTTAGTCTGGCCAGAAACCCTGCTGCTAAGTCGCTTCAGTTGTGTCCAACTCTGTGTGACCCCATAGACAGTAGCCCACCAGGCTCCCCTGTCCCTGGGATTCTCCAGGCAAGAACACTGGAGTGGGTTGCCATTTCCTTCTCCAGTGCATGAAAGTGAAAAGTGAAAGCGAAGTTGCTCAGTCGTGTCCGACTCTTGGCGACCCCATGGACTGCAGCCTACCAGGCTCCTCCGTCCATGGGATTTTCCAGGCAAGAGTACTGGAGTGGGGTGAAACCCTACCTCCCCAAATAATCTCACCAGATTGCAGCCACCTGCAGTACTCCAAAGTGTTGGAGTTCTGGGTGATGAAAGGCAGCATGGAGGCCCTGGGGGTGGATATTCAAATCCTGGGGGTGTGATCTGACAAAGGTGTCCCTCCTCTGTACAACAGAGACGGTGGTAACACCTGGCTCAAGGACGTCAAAAACCAGTTTATGAACTATAAATGCTATTTTCTGAGTTTCTGAGGGTTAATCATAAACCTCTTTATGAGGGGTAATAAACAAACTATTGTAAGAGGAAAACGTCTTTACAGAAAAATCCCACATCTTTCTGTCGGGCTTCCCAGGTACCATTGTGAATGAGAACTCTTCACACAGTCCACTATGCACTCAGAAGCCCCGATGACATTAAAATATACATCAGACCATGTCACCCTCCTACTCTAAGACTTCCCACTTCCCTTCGTGCTCAGAATACCACCCAACCCCCTCTCCTAACCTACAAGGTTCTTCCCCATCAGCAGCCTTTCCCATAACCTCCTCTCTCCTCCCCACTTTCCCCTGGGCAACTTCAGCTCAGCTTCCTGTTCCATGAATACCCAAGCTGCTTCCTACCTCCGGGCCTCTGCACATGATCTCTGCCAGGAATGCTCTTCTTCGACAGAGCATTTGCTGAAGTTTCACCTCCTGACCATCCAATCCAAAACAGCCTCTACACTTCATGTCCTAGCACCTGCTTTCCCCTTTGTTTATGGTGCTTATCACCACCTGTGGGGGCTTTGCCTGGCTCCCGACCTGTCCAAGTAACATGTGTGGTGCCCACAAGACACTCAGTAGATGTTTGTTGAATGAGTAAAGGAATTTTCCCTACCCAGGCTTGGGAGTGAAGCAGGTATAATAGATACAACAAAATGTGATAGGAGCCTAGGTTGTTCCCAGTAAGGGGATTGGGGATGAAAGCCCTTCAAAGTATCCTGGGGTGTGTGTGTGTGTGTGTGTGTGTATTTCTCCTTGGAGAAATATTGCTTTTTCCTTAAAGTGTTTTCTGGAAGTCTTGGAACCCTAGAGAAGCTCCAAACTGGCCCAGGCTATGAGAATCCCCCCAACCTGGTTAGGTAGACAGAAATGCCAATCTGAGACCAGGACCCAGGCCAGCACCCATATTTTCCAGTTTTATCACACTTGGACAGTCGTCTTCTGCTTTTGGGTGAGACCCACCTTGGGCTGGGCCGAATCTGAGGGTAAGGGTGTCTCTGTTTTGGGTGGAGATCGCAGAAGGCATGGCTTTCATCGAGCGGAGGAACTACATCCACCGAGACCTTCGAGCCGCCAACATCTTGGTGTCTGCATCCCTGGTGTGCAAGATCGCCGACTTTGGTTTGGCGCAATGGGATTCTCCAGGCAAGAATACTGGAGTGGGTTGCCATTTCCTTCTCCAGGGGATCTTCCTGACCCAGGGATTAAACTGAGGTCTCCCGCATTGCAGGCAGAGGCTTTAACCTCTGATCCACCAGGGCTGCCTGTGTAGTCTTGAGCAAATAGCTTAACCTTTCTGAGGGCTGCTTTCCTCAACAGGGACTATCGAAGTGAATACTTATGTGCCAGACTCTGTTCTAAACACTTGATGTAGATTTAGAGTATTAATCCTCACATGAACCCTTGGAAGAAGATTCTCTTGTCCCAGTCTACAGAGAAGAAAAGTGAGGCACAGGGGGTAAAGTAGTTTGCTTGGAGATCACAGAGATGTGGGGCTCAAGTTGAGCTGGTCCAACCCAGGAATAACCTGGGCATTCCCATCTGCTGTCTTCTAAGTGGGGTTAGTCCCACTTGCTCCCTTGAGCTCATGTGCTCCTGTGCAAATCCATAACATGAGTGTCTGCGCCTGAGTACTGAAAAATGCTGACTACCAGCGTTAGTGCCTGCTCTGTGCTGAAAATCCAGGTAGGGTAATGGACACAGACCCTAAGCAGGGCTGTCAGATTTCCAGTCCTGGTCTCCACCTGGACCAGGTGGTTACTTCTCTGGGATTCAATTTTATTACCTGTGAAATAATAGTGCTGAAGCAATAGTACCTACCCCAAAGCAGAGAGCAAATGCTATTTAAATATTAAATATCATATTATGATTAATGAATAAGCTACAACGTCCACAGTTAATGTTATGGCTGTTGTTAACTGTTCGTCTGAACTCCTTATAAATTTTCCACACCCGTGAGGCCAAGACTGCCTCACCCACTCCTGGCGGGCGATGACAAGCAAAATCAGTAAGTCTCCTGGTTTCGTTAGAAAAGGCTGGAGACTCAGACCTCGGTTCCAACGGCCATGGGTGCCCCCTGCTGGCCACTTTGCACAAGCGTACCATCCACTTGCATCAGACCTTGAACAGACCTTGGTTTAGTCTGGCCAGAAACCCTGCTGCTAAGTCGCTTCAGTTGTGTCCAACTCTGTGTGACCCCATAGACAGTAGCCCACCAGGCTCCCCTGTCCCTGGGATTCTCCAGGCAAGAACACTGGAGTGGGTTGCCATTTCCTTCTCCAGTGCATGAAAGTGAAAAGTGAAAGCGAAGTTGCTCAGTCGTGTCCGACTCTTGGCGACCCCATGGACTGCAGCCTACCAGGCTCCTCCGTCCATGGGATTTTCCAGGCAAGAGTACTGGAGTGGGGTGAAACCCTACCTCCCCAAATAATCTCACCAGATTGCAGCCACCTGCAGTACTCCAAAGTGTTGGAGTTCTGGGTGATGAAAGGCAGCATGGAGGCCCTGGGGGTGGATATTCAAATCCTGGGGGTGTGATCTGACAAAGGTGTCCCTCCTCTGTACAACAGAGACGGTGGTAACACCTGGCTCAAGGACGTCAAAAACCAGTTTATGAACTATAAATGCTATTTTCTGAGTTTCTGAGGGTTAATCATAAACCTCTTTATGAGGGGTAATAAACAAACTATTGTAAGAGGAAAACGTCTTTACAGAAAAATCCCACATCTTTCTGTCGGGCTTCCCAGGTACCATTGTGAATGAGAACTCTTCACACAGTCCACTATGCACTCAGAAGCCCCGATGACATTAAAATATACATCAGACCATGTCACCCTCCTACTCTAAGACTTCCCACTTCCCTTCGTGCTCAGAATACCACCCAACCCCCTCTCCTAACCTACAAGGTTCTTCCCCATCAGCAGCCTTTCCCATAACCTCCTCTCTCCTCCCCACTTTCCCCTGGGCAACTTCAGCTCAGCTTCCTGTTCCATGAATACCCAAGCTGCTTCCTACCTCCGGGCCTCTGCACATGATCTCTGCCAGGAATGCTCTTCTTCGACAGAGCATTTGCTGAAGTTTCACCTCCTGACCATCCAATCCAAAACAGCCTCTACACTTCATGTCCTAGCACCTGCTTTCCCCTTTGTTTATGGTGCTTATCACCACCTGTGGGGGCTTTGCCTGGCTCCCGACCTGTCCAAGTAACATGTGTGGTGCCCACAAGACACTCAGTAGATGTTTGTTGAATGAGTAAAGGAATTTTCCCTACCCAGGCTTGGGAGTGAAGCAGGTATAATAGATACAACAAAATGTGATAGGAGCCTAGGTTGTTCCCAGTAAGGGGATTGGGGATGAAAGCCCTTCAAAGTATCCTGGGGTGTGTGTGTGTGTGTGTGTGTGTATTTCTCCTTGGAGAAATATTGCTTTTTCCTTAAAGTGTTTTCTGGAAGTCTTGGAACCCTAGAGAAGCTCCAAACTGGCCCAGGCTATGAGAATCCCCCCAACCTGGTTAGGTAGACAGAAATGCCAATCTGAGACCAGGACCCAGGCCAGCACCCATATTTTCCAGTTTTATCACACTTGGACAGTCGTCTTCTGCTTTTGGGTGAGACCCACCTTGGGCTGGGCCGAATCTGAGGGTAAGGGTGTCTCTGTTTTGGGTGGAGATCGCAGAAGGCATGGCTTTCATCGAGCGGAGGAACTACATCCACCGAGACCTTCGAGCCGCCAACATCTTGGTGTCTGCATCCCTGGTGTGCAAGATCGCCGACTTTGGTTTGGCGCGGGTCATCGAGGACAACGAGTACACAGCGCGGGAAGGTAGGGGATGGTATCGAGGGCCCCGTGGGGTGGGTTGTGTGTACTGAGCGTTAGGACCTGTGAAAATGGTATTAATCAAAATGCAAAGGTTTGTCCCAGTATCAGCTGTGTGTTATTGAGCTGGAGGGGCTCCATCTTGAGTTTTGGCCTCCAGTCTCCCCCAGTAAGTGGGATCAATTGTAGATTAGGTCAGTCAAGTCATTTTAAATTAAGAGTAAGGGCAAGAGCGACTTTAGGTATGATAGACAAAAACAGGGAAGAATCTAAATGTCCATAAAGAGTACAATGATATTTAAATTGTGGTTTGTTCACAGAATATTATGTAGCAATGAGAAGTTACACACCAATGACACACACAACACAAAAGAAAATGGATGATTCTCACAGGCATAATATCAAAATAAGGGAACTCAGACCGAAAAAGTAAATGCTGGATAGTTCCACTTATATAAAATTCAGAAACAGGCAAACACGTATGGGAAGGTTGACAGCAGCATTATTCTTAACAGCCGAAAAGTGGAAGTAATCCAAAATTCCATCAACTGATAAACAAATACACAAAATGAAATTTAGGCATGTGGTGGAATATTATTTGACCATAAAAAGGGATGAAGTACTAATATACCCTAAACATGGACAAACTCTGCAAACATCATGTTCAGTGAAAGAAGCCAGACACAAAGGCCATGTACTGTATGATTCCATTTATAGGAAATTCCCAGAATGAGCAAATCTATAGAGACAGAAAGAAGATTAACTCCAGCCAAGGCTGGAGTGGGGAGCTAGAAAGAAATGGGTGGTGACTGTTATGGTCTGGGGAAGGGTAGGGTGAAAATATTTTAAAATTCACAACTTTGTGTATATATTAAGAAAACCATTGAACTGAATACTTTAAGTGGCTGAATTATATGGTCTGTGCATGCATCTCAATAAAACTTAAAAAAAAAATAGGCAAAACTCATTTATTGTGCTAAAGGTCAGAATAATACTTAACCTGGATTGCAGGGGTATTGACTGAGATGAGGCAGGAGGGAGCCTTCTGAGATGCTGAAATTTTCTATATCTTAATCTCTACAGGGATTACAAGGGGGGATACATATATAAAAGGCATCTAGTTGTATAGGAAAGATTTGTATATTTTATTTCATGTTTGTATGACACAGTAAAAGTGCAACCACTAAAACAATAAGAATAGAATGTATAATTTCTAAACCAGGAGAGGATAAGCAGGAATAAAGAAAACTCTCTCAGTCCCAAGGGAGGAAGGGATAGGGGGAGCAGGAAACACATAGAGAATTTTCAAAACTTCACTATGCACTAGATGATAAAGCAGGTCTCAACAAATTCCAAAGAACATGTATTTTTTACACTGCATTCCCAACTACAGTGGAATTGCAATACAAATTACTCACTGAAGGTTAACTCAACCTATCCCAGACCAGATGGAAGGAGAGGAGGACTAGAAGGAGAGACACCCAGTGACTGGGGGAAACCGAAATCTTCCCTTCGCCGACAGGGGTTAGGAGGTTGAGGTAGCAGGTATGACCTGGACTCAAAGTCCCTTGAATTTCTGCTGTCCCCAAAGGTCCTAGGACTCCACTCTTCAGGAGTTGTAGTTCACCAGGACATCAGCTGAATCAATGAGGTGGCCCCAAGAGGGCGAGTCCCCTGCCACACCCCAGGTACCTTGACTCACTCCTCCCTACTTTAGCCACTGGTCCTCAGAATGGATGCTCCTTGCTTCCACGGGGGCCAGATTGAGGGACGTCACAGTCCTGCAGGGGGCAGATGTTGGCAGCTGTACTGATGTCCTGTTCCCTCCCCCTAGCAGAGACCTAGCTCTGATTGCTCTCCAGACTCTCCTTGACTCTGCTCTGTTCAAACCACAGGGGCCAAGTTCCCCATCAAGTGGACAGCTCCTGAAGCCATCAACTTTGGCTCCTTCACCATCAAGTCAGATGTCTGGTCCTTCGGTATCCTGCTGATGGAGATCGTCACCTATGGCCGGATCCCTTACCCAGGTAAGAGAGAGGGCATCAGCCTGGGGCTGCTTCCAGGGCAGCCCGGCTCCCTTCTCTTGTCATTGTGTCCATTCAGACTGAGTTTTTGTTTGTTTGTTATTGTGTTTGTTTTTTATGAATATTTTTAGTGAAGTACAGTTGATTTACAATGTTGTGTCAATTTCTGCTGTATGGCAAAGTGATTCAGTTATATATACATATATATATATACATATTAATATAAATTCTTTTCCATTACAGTTTATCATAGGATATTGAAGACAGTTCTCTGTACTATAAAGTAGGACCTTATTGTTTATCCATTCTCTACATAAAAGTTTATGTCTGCTCCACTCCTTCCCTCCCCCACTGACTTTCCCTTGGCGACCGCCAGCCTGAGTTGGTTGACCCTCACTGAGTTCTTGACCCTCACCCCCAGCCTCTCAGTTAATAACACCATTATCTATCCAATTTCTTAAGCCTGGAATCTGGAAGCTTGGTTGGCCCTTCCTCTTCTCTCATCCCTTTCCACGTTCAAGGAGTCACAGGGTTCTAGCCATTGGACTCCAAAGCATCCCAAGTCTGTCCACTTCTACCTCCACAGCCTCCACCCACACCAGACCAACGTCCTCCGTCATCTCACTGGTTCAGTGGCCTCCTAAGCAGTCTGCCCTCTCTCCTAAAGGCCATTCTCTCCCTGGGCCAGAGGGATTTTTCTAAAATTGTGGGTCAGAACTTTTCCCTTCTCCACCTCTAACTTTTTAAAGGCCTCCCAGCATAATTGGGACAAAATCCCAAACTCCTAATTGTGGCCTGCAGGTCCGGCATGATTCAGCCCCTGCCTACTTCTTTCCTCTCCCTTCATGTCATGCTATACCTCACCACCCAGTCATCTAAAGTACTATACACGTCCCTGTGCTTCTCGTTTGCAATATCCTACACCATTTCATTCACAGCATTTATCACCACTGATAACTATATTTGTTTGATATTTTCTCCATCAAACTCTGAGCTCTGTGAGGCCAGAAATCATGTATTCCTTACTGGTGCATCTGGACTGCTACCTTTCTGCTTGGCCTGTAGTGGGTGCCTAGTAACTATTTGTCAAATGGATGAATTTATCTCCATGCCTGTGGGCGTCACTCTCCACTGAGTAGACCATGGGGTATACAAAGATATATCTGGCATGTAGAGTGCCTGGGACTCAGCAGATAGAGTTTTTCTCTGTTCCTTTTCAGTTGGGATGTTTCCTAGTGTATCTGTAGCCAGAACCCTCGGGCGGGAGGCAAGGTGGATATAAAGAGAATTCTGACTTTATAAGTAAATAGTCCTGAACTTTAATCCTGTTCCCATCAACACTTTCAGAAATTCATATGACTTCTACCCCAGTTCTTCCTCTGTGAAAAATATAGGCAATGAAGTCAACCACCTTGCAGAAGTGGTTCTGAAAATTAGAAATAAAAGGTGCAGACACTTGGTTCACTCATCAGTATGTATAAAATTCCTACTGTGTGTTGGACATGGAGTATACAGTAGGAGACAAAGCCCTTGCTTGGCAGGAGCTCACATTATAGCCTGAAGGAACACACACTAAACAGACGCACTTCTCAGAGGAGATCCCTTGGAACAGAAAATGAAGCAGGGGCGTAGGAGAGAGAGTAACCCAGGGCTCCTGTGGGCATGGAGCACTGTCAGAGCTGAGCTGAAAGTGAGCAGAGTGAGGATTAGGGAAAGGATTCCAGATAGAAGGCACTGCCAGCTCTCAGGGCCTGAGTTGTATCTGAAGAATATCAAACAAGCAAGGTAGATGGAGACAAGAAATGAGAGCAGATGGCATGTGAGGCGGGGCTTGGCAGGGGCCCAGTCAGGCGGGATCCCTGGTCATGGTGAAGACTGTGGGTGTTAGTCTAAGTGTAAAGAAGCTGCTGGAGCATTATGGGCAGGGAAGTGGCATCGTCTGATTTCCACGTGCAAGGGATGCTTTGGTTTAGCGTGGAGAGTGGATCAGGGCTGGGGAGACGGTGGGAGCTGCTGCTGTGGCACAGACAGCGGTGATGGTGACTGATAAGTTGATGAGCTGGTGCTGTGTTTTAAAAGAAAGGCTGTGACTTGCTGATGTAAAAAGCGAGGGAGAGAGAAGAATGAAGGATGAGACTCCTGGTTTTGGCTGAGCAACTGGATGCCTGATGGTCTAGGGATAAAAATGTAAGAGTTCTGTTTTAGCCCTGTTAAATTTGAGGTGGCTTATCCAAGACGTTCAAGGAAGCACTTGAATATATGAATACGTTTGGAGTTCAAGACTGGTAATATAGGACTTCCCTGGTGGTCCAGTGGTTAAGAATACTGCTTCCAATACAGAGGACAAGGATTCAATCCCTGGCTAGAGAACTAAGGTCCCATGCCATACAGCATGGCCAAGTAATTTTTTTAAGACTAGTAATATAAAATTAGGGATCATAGATGTTTAAATGGTGTTCTTGAGGATTACTAACATAAACTTTAATTGAACAAAGAAATGTTCCTACTCATAGGGTGACACTGAGTCGGCTACCTGACTTGTTTTATGTTGAGGCTTCACCAGTAAAAACCAGGCAGGGGGTTATGGAACCCTGCAGGCGGCAAGTAACAAATTAACAGAGTGGTGGAAACAATAGGTAAATTGTTTCAACCCGGACTAGGGAGTCTGACACTGGAGAAGGTCAGTTCAGCTGCTCAATGACTCTCAGGTCTCTGGGTTGGTTCCTCTGTGATTGTCTTCCCTGCGTGGTCAGATGGCTGCTGCAGCTCCACAAACCACGTTGTGTCACAGTGTCCAAAGAAAGGAGGAAGGGTGTGGCCAAAACTGGGCACCCGGCCCCTGCCCTCACTGCAGGGGAAGTGGGGGAAGGGATGCCTGGCTTGCATGGTGGGAGGAGCTCGGCTCCCGTGAGGAGGTGGGGAGGGATGGTTGTTGGGGAGGCAGTGACTGTCTGCCAGGCCTACCCCAATCCCTCCCTTTATAATTCCGTGGCTCCTTCTCAGGGATGTCAAACCCCGAAGTGATCCGTGCACTGGAGCGTGGGTACCGGATGCCTCGACCAGAAAACTGCCCGGAAGAGCTCTACAACATCATGACTCGCTGCTGGAAGAACCGACCTGAGGAACGGCCCACCTTTGAATACATCCAGAGTGTGTTGGATGACTTCTACACAGCCACCGAGAGCCAGTACCAACAGCAGCCATGATGGGGGCGGCCAGGCGGGACCAGGCACTGAGGCCAAGCCTGCGCGGTGGCTCCTGGCACCCGGCTCACCCTTCCTATTCTCAGACACCCACCTTCCCTCCAGCCACAATTCCTCATCTGCCAAGTGGGTGGGTCGGACTGGACACTCTCTTTTTGACTCTGGCGATCCACAATCTGAGATTCTCAGGACACTTCCAGTTGACATTTCTATTGCCTGGGACAGCTGGATTCTAGTTACTGCTGCGGTTTGGATAGAAAACTTTTAAACTGATGAAATAAATATTTAAATAAAAGATCTGACAGCTAAAGGTTTTGCTAATAGGTTAGCTTTTCTTGTCTTTCCGGCTTTGGAACATTTGCCTTTTGGTGGATGACAAGTCAAAGGGGGAAGGACTGGCAAAGAGAAGTGGGGTCCAATGCTCCCAGTCTTCTGCCCCCTGAATACTTGCTGGCTGTATTAGTTTCCTATGGCTTCTGTAACAAATTAGTACAAACTTGGTGGCTTGAAACAAAACAAACGTATTATCTTACAGTTTCAGAGGTCAGAGTCTGAGATGGGTCGGCAGGGCTGCGTGCTTTCCGGAGGCTCCAGGGGTGAATCATTCCCTTGCCTTTTCCAGCTTCCAGAAGCTGCCCACGTTCCTGGTTTCCTTCTGCGCATCACTCCAAATTCTGTTTCTGTCATCACATCTCCTTCTCTGACTCTGAGGCCTCCCTCTGTTACTTGTCAGAACCCCTGTAATTACACTGGACTCACCTGGATAAGCTTCGCTGATAGCTCAATTGGTAAAAAATCTGCCTGCAATGAAGAAGGCCCCAGTTCGATTCCTGGGTTGGGAAGATCCGCTGGAGAAGGGATAGGCTAACCACACCAGTATTCTTGGGCTTCCCTGGTGGCTCAGCTGGTAAATAATTCACCTGCAATTCGGGAGACCTGGGTTCAATCCCTGGAGAAGGGATGGCTACCCACTCCAGTATTCTGGCCTGGAGAATTCCATGGACTATATAGTCCATGGGGTCGCAAAGAGTCAGACATGACTGAGCAACTTTCACTTTCACCTGGATAATGCAGACTAATTTTCCCATTTTCAGTTTCTTAATCACATTTGTAAAGTCCCTTTTGCCACACCAGATAACATCTTCACAAGTTCCAGGAATTAGGAGATGGACATCTTTTTTTTTTTTTTTTTTGGAGGGGGACAGACTATTATTCACCTGTCACACTGGATGGATTTTTGTCTCCAAGAAGCTCCATGTGCCAGGATGACAGGAATGACTTTTCATGATCTGGGACAATGACTCTCCTGCCAAGCCATGTTTTTATGCAAGTTGGCTGGTCTGGATCTCTCCTGGGGCTGGGGTCTGCCTATAGCCCCTGCATTTCCCATGGTCCAGCAGCCGTCACGGTTGTGATGGACTCCTACAGTCCTACAGTGGAAACGTGGCTGCTGAGAAGTATCTGCTACCCTGAGGGGGAAGCTCTCAGAGGAGGGGAGGGGTGGGAGGAGAGGTAAGAAGGAGGCAGAGAAGACAAGGAGGCACTGGGACCTTCCTGCATGTTGTCTTAGTTGAAAGTCCCCGGTGGTTAGCCTTGCAGAGGGAGTGATAGGAAGAGTTAGACCATGGGGTGGGGAGCGAGTGACACCAATCTGTATTCTTGTATCTCCTGAAGGATCTATATCCTTTTGTGATGCACCCACCAGAGTCCCATGGAGCCCTATACCGACTTGATTCTGTACCCTGAGTAGCACAGAGTCTAACCTTAGGCACTGGGTGTAAGAACAGTGGACAATAAAATGTTTTAACTTACGTAGTTCATAACTGAATTTCTCTCTTGCTTCCTGGTTTGGGAATGTGTCTTTGGGTCTCTGAAAGCAAAGCCCAGGGTCCTGTGATAGGAATTTGCAAATATGCTTGGCAGCATATTAGATTGCTGTTCGGTAATCCATAAGAGGAGTTTACGTCCCTCCCTATGCCATTGATGTTGAGTTTGGCCATGGACTTGTTTTAGCCAATGGGATGTTAGCAGATATGATTAAGCAAAGGCTAGAAATGTGCTTGTGTGGCTAGGCTTGCCCTCCAGCCTTTTGACCCGAAACAAACAAAGTCCAGTGAAGATGAGCGACATGTGGAAAAGATCTGGACCCAACCTGCAGCTTGGATTTAAACCCAGCTGAGAACAGCCTTGATCAACTGAAACCCAGCTGTCCTATGGACATGTGAGAGAGAAGGAAATGCTTATTATTATAAGCCTTTGAGTTCTGGGGTTGTTTTGTTATGTGGCCTTATTATAGAAATATATGACTGAGACATGATCTCAAAAGGCAAAATCTAAATGGACAAGATCAAGGGATCAATTCCTGCCCCCTCTTTCTGTTTACACTGCCCTCTGAACCCCACTAGCCTATACTCTGATTTATCCGTTTGGCCACAGGAAAGACTGATGAAAACACAGGGATAGGCACAGCACCAAAAGTATTCTCCATGAAAGAAAAAAACTGACAAACTGGAATTTATTAAAATTAAAACTCTGCTCTAAAATATTTAAAGAAAATGAAAAGCTCCAGTCTGGGAGAAAATATTTGCAAAACATGTATCTGATAAAGGACTGATAGCCAAAATATACAGATAATTCTTTAAAAATTCAACAATAAGGAAACAAACAACCCAATTTAAAAAGTGGGCAAAAGACCTAAACAGGCACCTCAGGAAGAAGATAAGCAGATGGAAAATAAGCATATGAAAGATGCTCAACATCATATGTCATTCAGTTCAGTTCAGTCGCTCAGTTGTGTCCGACTCTCTTTGCGACCCCATGAATCAGAAACGCAAATGAAAATAACTGAGTGCAAAACTACTACACTCCTATCAGAATGGTTAAAATCCAGAATACTGACACCACCAATGCTGGCAAGGCTGTGGAGCACAGGAACTCTGACTCATTGCTGGTGGGAATGCAAAATAGTACAGCCACTTTAAACAAGCATAGTCTTACCATACCATCTGGCAACTGCGCTCCTTGGTGCTTACTCAAATGAGTTGCAAACTTATGTCCAAACAAAAATCTGCACAGAGGTCTGTAGCAGCTTTATTTATAATTGCCAAAATTTGGCAGCCACCAAGATATCCTTCGACAGGTTCCATCCTCCCATCCATAGAATGGAATATTGTTCAGTGATAAAAAGAAATGAGCTATCAAGACACGGTAGAAACTTAAATGCATACTGCTAAATTAAAGAAGTTGATCTAAAAAGGCTACATACTGTATTCCAACTATGTGACATTGTAGAAATGGTAAAACTATAGAGACAGTAAAGAGGTCAGGGGTTTGGTGGGAAATGAGGGAGGGATGAAGAGGTGGAGCATAGTGGGATTTAGGGCAGTGAAAGAAACTATTCTGTATGATACTCTTAATGATGAATACATACCACTATAAACTCTTGATGAAAGTGAAAGAGGAGAATGAAAAGTTTGGCTTAAAGCTCCAACATTCAGAAAACTAAGATCATGGCATCCAGTCCCATCACTTCATGGGAAATAGATTGGGAAACAGTGGCAACAGCGCTGATTTTATTTTGGGGGGCTCTAAAATCACTGCAGATGGTGATTGCAGCCATGAAATTAAAAGACGCTTACTCCTTGGAAGGAAAGTTATGACCAACCTAGACAGCATATTAAAAAGCAGAGACATTACTTTGTCAACAAAGGTCCGTCTAGTCAGGGCTATGGTTTTTCCAGTAGTCATGTATGGATGTGAGAGTTGGACTATAAAGAAAGCTAAACACCAAAGAATTGATGCTTTTGAACTGTGGTGTTGGAGAAGACTCTTGAGAGTCCCTTGGACTGCAAGGAGATCCAACCAGTTCATCCTAAAGGAGATCAGTCCTGAGTGTTCATTGGAAGGACTGATGCTGAAGCTGAAACTCCAATACTTTGGCCACCTGATGCAAAGGGCTGACTCATTTGAAAAGACCCTGATGCTGGGAAAGATTGAGGGCAGGAGAAGGGGATGACAGAGGATGAGACGGTTGGATGGTATCACTGACTCAATGGACATGAGTTTGGGTAAACTCCGGGAATTGGTGATGGACAGGGGCCTGGCATGCTGCGGTTCATGGGGTTGCAAGGAGTCAGACATAACTGAGCAACTGAACTGAACTGAACTGATAAACACTTGAAAACTCATAGAAAGTACAACGCAAAGAGTGAAACCTCAAGTAAACTATTGACTTTGGTAAATAATAATGTATCACTATTGGATCACCAAGGGTAACATATGTACCCCACTGAGGCAACATGTTAACAACAAGGATGAAACGGGGGTGAGGGCTGGATGAGGGACTATACACAAACGCTATACTCAGTTTTCTGTAAACATAAAACTGCTCTAAAATGAAATTCTACTAATTAAATAAATATGGGGATAGATTTGGGGACACCAATTTTATGGGAAAATTGCATGGACTCCTCCCTGGAAGATGTCAAAGAAGGCATAGGTAAGACGCTCTTTCTAAGACATTATTAACTTGCTTATATTTTCTCTAGTTGTAGCTTTGAGGTTAAATATAGAAAAAGCACTTGTTTCCCCATATGATTTGTAAAACTGCCTCTCCTCATTCCCCTATCTGGGCCCTCAGTTTTGTTGTGGATCTGTCCTCATCACAATAGGTTCTACTATAAGGTTCTATCGGTTTCCATACTGTTTGCATCCTTTCCCTTTCTGAGGTTGGCAGTGACTGCTGGTTGTTCCCATATCTTATCCATGTTCCCCCTAGAGAAATAGAATTTTATCAGGGACACAATTCCCTGGAATGAAGATTACATTTCCTACTCGTGCAACAAAGTATGGTAGTGTGATTAAGTTATGATCAATGGGTTGTAAGTGGAAGCGTGGTGTAGCATCTTCCAAAATCCTTTCTTAAAGGACAGCTAACGTGGGCTCTTCACCTCTTATTTTTCATCTCTTCCTCTTTCTGCCTAGAATGTACATGTGAAGGCTGGAGCTCTAGCTGCCACCATGGACTCTGATGAAAATGAATTAATTCTGTGATGGCAAAGCTGGGTGAAGCCTGAATCCCTGAAGATATTTTAGGCACAGCCACCATATCAGCTAAGACAGTCTTCCCTAGACTTTTCACCTTGGAGGGTGTGACATGCACTGTTGGTATCCTTACAGTGGACTGAACTTCTAGCTGTTGTTATCTGCATCACTGTGCCTGAGAACTCTTTTTCTAAAACTGCAAAAAGCCTCAGCTTCCAGTGTTCCCAGAAGGCCAAAAGTACCAAAGAATTAACACCCTGTGGGATCAGTCAGAAACTAATGACCTGTTCCCTCGCCCTCTGGGTAGGAAAACTCTGGTGTGTGTTTTGCATGGTTATCCAGAGTTTCCCCACAAGGATAAGCTTGTTAACCACGCTGGTAACCTGCTTGACAACATATGCTCTTTAAGTATAGTTCCAAGTATTCATTGCGATGAATGTGGGTTGACAATGTCATGTATATTCACGAATCAGATGAACCTGAAATAATGAAGGCATTCATATGTCAGAATTTCACTTGTTAGGCAATGATATGAGCAACTTCTTTTTCTTTTTTGTTGGAGTACAGTTGCTTTACAATGTTATTTTTTTTTTTTTTTTTTTACTGTATAGCAAAGTGAATCAGCCATGCATTCACACATATTCCCTCTTTTTTTTGGATTTTCTATCCATTTAGGTCACCACAGAGGATCGAGTAGTTAGAAAACTGTTATTCTAGGATACAGGTACCCCAATCTTCACAGCAGCACTATTTATAATAGATAGGACACAGAAGCAATGTAAATGTCCATCAACAGAGGGATGGATAAAGATGTGGCACATATATACAGTGGAATATTACTAAGCCATAAAAAGCAATGAAATGTGCCATTTGCAGAGACATAGATGAGGAACTTCTTTGCTGAATAAAATGTGTCACATTTTTGTGCTGACCACAATGTTTAACAGCTACAAACACGTAGCTGTTAAAGTTTAATCTGCATTATTGACACTTTATCACTTTAAGTCTAAGCTGGGGTTTGGCAAACTAGATTTTATTGGAACACAGCTCACTATTTATTACCTGTAGCAGCTTTTGTGCTACAAGGCCCAGCTGAGTAGTTGTTAACACAGTCACATGGTCTGTAAAGCCTTAAATATTTATCATTTAGCCCTTTACAGAAAATGTTTGCTAACAAAGCAAAAATTCAAGCCCTGATTTGTAGCATTTGCTCTATCTGTGGTGTAAATATTCACACCATGGCCAATTTCAGGCTACCATCCAGAACTGCATTGTCACTTTCATGGACTTTAAGCGATCTTGTCTTTGTAGGACTCTTCCTCCATAAAACATATATTTTATAAATATCGATATAAATACTTTCATTTATAAATACAAATTGCAGTCAACAGTTGCATTGATATAAAAATGAATATACTTGGAATTTCCTGGCAGTCCAGTGGTTAGAATTCAGTGCTCTCACTGCTGGGGCCTGTGTCCAATCCCTGGTCAGGGAACTCAGATCCCACAAGCTGTGCAGCATGGACAATAAATAAATAAATAAGCTCTGGTTTTAAAAAATGGAGTGCTAATATTATATATGAAAACTTTCACTTCAACCCCAATGTTTACTTTTACCTTCTGATTTTAAAAGAAATTATTTCTTTTATACATTTTCATGGCCCCTAAAAGTATGGTGGGCCTTGGGCACTGTACCTACTGTGTTCATGCATAACCTGGCTCTGCTACAATCCAAAGCCACTGAACACAGAGTTGGGAGGAGATGTGTAGTAGCACAGGAATTAGAAGTATTCTGTTGTAAACATAAAATAGATGTAAATAAAATCAGGAGCTTAGGGAATAGTAAAATTATTAAGAAATGATGAGTTTTGAATGTTTCGTGTTTTGTTTGTGTGCAGTCACTCAGTTGTGTCCGACTCTGTGACTCCATGGACTGTAGTCCATAAGGCCCGTCTGTCCATTGGATTCTCCAGGCAAGACTACTGGAGTGGATTGATATTTCCTACTCCAGAGGATCTGCCCAACCCAGAGATCAAACTCACATCTCTCGTGTTTCCAGGAAGATTCTTTACCACTGCGCTACCTGGGAAGCCCTTTGAATGATTCATACTTTTGTTTTTAATACCATTTATTTAATTTTAAATTAATTTCATTTTCAATAATGCCCATGTTCAACAACTGGCTCACAAAATTTCTGAGAATTTAACCATTAGCTCTTGCAAACAGGAGCTGGCTCCTCCACATGACTGCCCTCTGGTATCCCTTTCCCTCCTTTTAATTATTTTAAATTACTCCGTTTAAACTACTTTTGTTTAAACTCCTGCATCTCAATTCCAGAAAAATAAACGACTCAGTAAAAAAATGGGCCAAAGAACTAAGTAGACATTTCTCCAAAGAAGACATATAGATGGCTAACAAACACATGAAAAGATGCTCAACATCACTCATTATCAGAGAAATGCAAATCAAAACCACAATGAGGTACCATCTCACGCCAGTCAGAATGGCTGCTATCCAAAAGTCTACAAGCAATAAATGCTGGAGAGGGTGAGGAAAAAAGGGAACCCTCTTACACTGTTGGTGGGAATGCAAACTAGTACAGCCACTATGGAGAACAGTGTGGAGATTCCTTAAAAAACTGGAGATAGAACTGTCATATGACCCAGCAATCCCACTGCTGGGCATACACACTGAGGAAACCAGAATTGAAAGAGACACATATACCCCAATGTTCATCGCAACACTGTTTATAATAGCCAGGACATGGAAGCAACCTAGATGTTCATCAGCAGATGAATGGATAAGAAAGCTGTGATACACATACATAATGGAGTATTACTCGGCCATTAAAAAGAATACATTTGAATCAGTTCTAATGAGGTGGATGAAACTGGAGCCTATTATACAGAGTGAAGTAAGTCAGAAAGAAAAACACCAATACAGTATACTAATGCATATATATGGAATTTAGAAAGATGGTAAAGATAACCCTATATGTGAGACAGCAAAAGAGACACAGATGTATAGAACAGTCTTTTGGACTCTGTGGGAGAAGGCAAGGGTGGGATGATTTGAGAGAATAGCATTGAAACATGTCTATTATCATATGTGAAACAGATCGCCAGTCCAGGTTCAATGCATGAGACAGGGTGCTCAGGGCTGGTGCACTGGGATGACCCAGAGGGATGGGATGGGGAGGGAGGTGGGAGGGGGCTTAGGGACAGGGGGACACATGTACACCCGTGGCTGATTCATGTCAATGTATGGCAAAAACCACCACAACATTGTCAAGTAACTAGCCTCCAATTAAATACATTTTTAAAAGTTACTCTTGCTTGAATCCTTGTGTCAGAATCAGCTTCTGTAAGAAACCAAACTAAGACAGAAAAGTAAGCATCTATTTTGTTAAGCCACTGTTGTTTGGGGCCACAGCTGTTCCCAACTGATAGAGTGAGGCCTGAGATGAAATCATAATGCGAGCATTCAACCAATATGTTTTTGGCACATACTTAATACAGACACAGGTGGGTACACCACAGACCCAGTGTAGGCTTTCTTATTGGAAGAAAGACAGTAAGAAGTAACCAAAGTATCTCTCCCTGCTGCCAACCCAACCCTGTGTGTGTATGTGTGAGTGTGGCAGGTAACAACTCTGAGGTGACAGTTGAGCTGAGACCTAATCCTGAGAAGCAGCTAATCACACAAAATGTGAAGAGTATTCCAGAGAGAAAGGCCTGCTAGTACAAAGGCCGTGAGGTAGACATGAGCTTGGCAAGTTTCCTGGGAGGTCTGTGTGGCTGGAGACTTCTCAATGAAGGGGACATTGTGGGAGTCAAGGCCTGACTATGCAGGCCCTTTAACTGGGTAAAGTTTTAAACAGGGGAGAAACGCAGTTGATTCTTGTTTTTTAAAAGATGACTTTGATGGTTAAATGGAGAAGAGAGACGAGAGGTGACAAAAAGTCTGTAGGAGGCCATTCCAGAGGCCCAGGTGAGAGAGGGGAAGGTGGCCTAGGCAACGATGGCATCACGGATTGTGACAAAACGACCACCAATGAATCATGCCTCCTTGAATTCATGCCTTCCTGTGGTTCTCTCCCACTCTGACTCTGGATTGATCTCGTAACTCATTTTACCAATAGATTGACTGGTTTGATTTCCTTGCTGTCCAAGGGACTCTCAAGAATCTTCTCTAGCACTACAATTTGAAAGCATCAGCTTTTTGGTGCTCAGCCTTCTTTATGGTCCAACTCACACATCCATGTGTGACTACTGGAGAAACCATAGCTTTGACTATATGGACTTTTGCTGGCAAAGTGATATCTCTGCTTTTTAATAGGCTGTCTAGGTTTGTCACAGCTTTTCTTCCAAGGAGCAAGCATCTTTTAATTTCATGGCTACAGTCACTATCTGCAGTGATTCTGGAACCAAGGAAATAAAATCTGTCAGTTTCTACTTTTTCCACATCTATTTGCCATGAAGTGATGAGACCGGATGCCATGATCTTAGTTTTCTAAATGTTGAGTTTTAACCTAGCTTTTTCACTCTCCTCTTTCACCCTCATCAAGAGGCTCTTTAGTTCCTCTTTACTTTCTGCCATTACAGTCACATCTGCATATCTGAGGTTGTTGATATTTCTTCCGGCAATCTTGACTCCAGCCTGTGACTCATCCAGTGGGCATTTTGCATGATGTACTCTGCACATAAGTTGAAAAAGCAAGGTGACAATATACAGCCTTCACATACTCCCTTCCCAATTTTGAACCAGTCCATTTTTCCATGTCCGGTTCTAACTGTTGTTTCTTGTCCTACATACAGGTTTCTCAGGAGACAGGTAAGATGGTCTGGTATTCCTATCTCTTTAAGAAATTTCCACAGTTTGTTGTGATCCACAGTCAAATGCTTTCATGTAGTCAATGAAGCAGAAGTAGATGGATTTTTTATTTTTTGGAATTTCTTTGTTTTTTCTATGATCCAACTAATATTGGAAATTTGATTTCTGGTTTCTCTGCCTTTTCTAAATCCAGATAGTACATCTGTAAGTTCTTCGTTCACATACTGTTGAAGCCTAGCTTGAAGGATTCTGAGCATTACTTTGCTAGCGTGTGAAATGAGTACAATTGAAGCGGTACTTTGAATATTCTTTGGCATTGCCTTTCTTTGGGATTGGAATGAAAACTGACCTTTTCCAGTTCTGAGGCCACTGCTGAGTTTTCCAAATTTGCTGGCATATTGAGTGCAGCACATTAACAGCATCATCTTTTAGGATTTGAAATAGCTCAGCTGGAATCCCATCACCTCCGATAACATTGTACTAATGCTTCCTAGCGTTAATTTTCTGAATGTCTCACATCATGTGAAATGACAGGCTGGATGAAGCACAAGCTGGAATCAAGACTGCCAGGAGAAATATCAATAACTTCAGATATGCAGATGACACTGCCCTTATGGCAGAAAGCGAAGACGAACTAAAGAGCCTCTTGATGAAAGTGAAAGAGGAGAGTGAAAAGGTTGGCTTAAAACTCAACATTCAGAAAACTAAGATCATGGCATCTGGTCCCATCACTTCATGGCAAATAGATGGGGAAACAATGGAAACAGTGAGAGACTTTATTTTGGGGGGCTCCAAAATCACTGCAGATGGTAACTGCAGCCATGAAATTAAAAGACACTTGCTCCTTGGAAGAAAAGCTATGACCAACCTAGACAGCATATTAAAAAGCAGAGACATTACTTTGTCAACAAAGTTCCATCTAGTCAAAGAGATAGTTTTTCCAGTAGTCATGTACATATTTGAGAGTTGGACTATAAAGAAAGCTGAGCACTGAAGAATTGATGTTTTTGAACTGTGGTGTTGGAGAAGACTCTTGAGAGTCCCTTGAACTGCAGAGAGATCAAACCAGTCAATCCTAAAGGAAATCAGTCCTAAAGGAAATCATTGGAAGGACTGATGCTGACGCTGAAACTTCAATATTTTGGCCACCTGATGTGAAGAACTGACTCACTGGAAAAGACCCTGATGCTGGGAAAGATTGAAGGCATGAGGAGAAGGGGACAACAGAGGATGAGATAGCTAGATGGCATCACCGACTCCATGGACATGAGTTCAAGCAAGCGGAGCTGGTGATGGACAGGGAAGCCTGGCATGCTGCAGTCCATGGGGTAGTGACTGAACTGAACTGAACTGACCCACTCCAATATTCTGGCCTGGAGAATTCCATGGACTGTATAGTCGATGGGGTCGCAAAGAGTCAGACAGGACTGAGCGACTTTCACTTTGCAACTGGTTATATCTTTGTTTGGGCCTCCCTGGTAGCTCAGCTGGTAAAGAAGCCACCTGCAATGCAGGAGACCCCAGTCCGATCCCTGGGTTGGGAAGATCCTCTGGAGAAGTGAATGGTTACCCACACCAGTATTCTGGCCTGGAGAATTTCATGGACTGTATAGTCCATGGGGTCGCAGAGTCAGACACAACTGAGTGACTTTCACTTTAATGGGCACACAGTTCAGTCTAGGGTGATAAAAAGGTTCCAGAGGTGGTGGTGACTGCACAGATGGTGAATGCATTTGACAGCAATGAATTGCACTTACAGGTGATTAAAATGGTAAATTTTATGTGATATACATTTTCTTGCTATTGTTTAGTTGCTAAGTCACGTCTGACTCTTTCCAACTCAATAGACTGTAACCCGCCAGGCTCCTCTGTCTATGGGATTCCCCAGGCAAGAAAACTGGAGTGGGTGGCCATTTCCTTCTCCAGGGGGTCTTCCTGACCCAGGGATAGAACCCATATCTCCTGCACTGGTAGGCAGATTTTTTACCACCAAGACACCAGGGAAGCAATGTGTATTTTACCACAATTAAAAAAAAAATTGTTAAGGGAAAAAAGAAATTTGCCTCTACCATGGAGCCAGTGGGTGATGAAAATGCAATCTAAACCCAGGCAGTCTTGCCCAAAGATTCTGATGTATATATGTTACTAAAGGAGACTGGGTCATGAAAGCCTTTTGGGAAAAACAGAAGATATGAAGGGGAAAATGGAAATAACCAAGGAATAATATACCATTCATGGAGCTTCGTTCCTTTATCATTCAACCCTCTTTTGGCTCCAGAAATGATAGGAAACACCCAGGATTCAAGCTCCAGAACTGGTTGCAAGTTTAGAACCTGTGGCTTACTAGCTATGAAACTCCAGGGAAATGCTCCTCCTGCTAGCTCAAGTTTCTGCTCCCTTGGGGATTTATCTGTTGTGCTCCTCTTCAGGACGGTTGTATGAATCACAAGAGTTAATAGGTCTGTGTTTTAATTGCCTATTGCTTCATGAGAAACCACTCCAAAGCCTAACACAACTGGGCTCAGCTGGGCAGTTTTTTTGTTGTTGTTATTCCGTATGGTGTCAGATAAGGTTATGCATGTAGCTGCATTCAGTTGGCAGTTCAGCTTGGGTTAGCATGTCCATGATGACTCCATCCATATGCCTGGGAGTCAGCTGGAATTTCTAAAGTAGCTGGAGATGTTGGCTGGGCCTCCCTCCCTCTCCATGTGGCTATCAAACCTGGTCGCCAGATGTCTTTAGAGCCAAAATGATGGAAGCAGAAACTGTCAAGTCCCTTGAGGCTTAGACCCAGAACTGGCAGAGTCATTTCTATCATATTCTGTTGGTTAAAGCAAGTGATGTGACCAGCCAGATTCAAAAGGAGGAGAGATAGAGTCAACCTCTTGGTGGGAGAAATAGTATGCTGATGAAAAGATGGAAAGATCTGTTGGCAGCCTTCTTTGCCTGGCAATCAACCATAGCCCTGCTCCTAGGTGGGGATCAGAGTTCAACCACCCCCTGCCAAGAGGGGGACTAGAAGACTAGACAAGAGAGCCTTATGAGTAGTTTTAGCATGATGCTAAATGCTGCAGCACACAAATGTTCAATACGTGATATTGACCATTATCAATCTTTCACAACTTTTCCTAACAGTTGCAGATAGCACTAGTACTGTACCAACTTTACAGTGATACATGGACCAACTGAACTTTCAGATTTCTACCAATTTTAACACCACAGCTTCTTGAGTCCCCTTTTCTAGCTACTGGAAACTGAGGCTTAGGAAGGTGGAGTGACTTGCCTCGAGTCACACTCTTGGGTAACAAGGTGAAGTCCACATTCAAAGCTGTCTCCCCCGCCCCACCCCCCAACTAAAGACGCTGCGTTTTCTTCCTCCATTTAGTAAGTAGTGTATTGGGCACCTACCACACGACTTAAGGAGTAGACATAAGAGTATAATGACATTTATTTAATAATATTATTCAACATTAATTAATTGGATTCTCATCATAAACCTATAATGAAGGTGTTAAAATAGTCTCCTCCCCATTTCACAGATGAGAGTGAGGCAAAGCAAGTTTAAAAAAAAAGGATCTTACCCACATAGGGATTAGAGTCTATTGGAGAGAATACTGGATAGCCAAGCAAATAATTAAATACATTAATTACAAATCATTCTGCTAAAGGAGCTCTGGTACGGATCCCACTCAACCAAATCTAGGGGCTCAGGTAACCCTGGCAACGGATCTTCCTGCCAATAGTAAAGATGGAGCCCACAGAACAAACACCTTTACGCACTCCGCTATTACCCACAATGCAGTGTCAGCCGGGGAAGGAGCGTGGGTCTGCCAGGAGTTAACATGGCTTCCGTAGTTACATCACCCTGTTTTTTTACTTAATCAGCGACCTAACTGCCCAGACCAGGCTAGCGGTCAGAAGCTAAGTCTTCTTTGCGCCTCCACTCACTGCGACCACAAGAGCGACTGAAACAGGGCAGCACCTCGCGGAGGTAAACTCCGTAACCAAGGAAACCCTACTTCCGCTGACGTCATTACGGCGACACGTGGATCCAAGATGGCGGCGGCGATGGTGAGTGAAGGAGACTCCGGGAGCCGGAGATGGAGCGGGCCGCTCTGGGGGATCCTAGGACTTCCTGGCGTCCCATGCTTGGCCCGATCCACTTCAGGGACCCCTAGCTCAGGCCTGAGGGACATCCCTGATTGGGCTTGTCTCCCCCAAACTCCCCGTCTCCGGCCTTTGCCCCGCACTGAGGCTTGTCAAGGCCCGAAGTTTTGGGGGAGGCTCTGGGTCAGAGGAAAGGTCTCAGCTACCACCCTAGGCGGTTCCTATTCCAGTCTTGGTCTTTGTCTCCTGTGACCCCCATTTCCCAATTTTCACTTTGCAATCCTCACCCCTTCAAAGAGCCCCCGTTACTCCCAGTTTTGCTCCTCCCTCTCACGTCTGTACCCTGCTTTCTCCGCCTCCCCGCCTCCCCACTATCTTGACCAGTCCGCGGATGCGTGCTCACCTCTCCCACCCCGAACCCTGTGTCATATCCTTTCTAGAGCCCTGTCCTCACCTCTACCCTCAGTTGTCCCCACTGCGCACCTGTCTTGACTGCCGCTACCTCCCCAGCCCCCATTGTCAATCCCCAGATCCTTCTCTAATCACATCTCGTCTTCTCTCAATTCCAATTCCCTGCCTCTCTCCTAGGGATCTTTTATCCCACTGGTTGTCAGACTTTCCTTTGCATAAGACTTGTGGTGTGTGTGGGGAAGCTTGTTAAAAATGCAATTTCCAAAGATTCTAATTCTGTTGGCCTAGGAGATGCCTAGGAATCTGCATTTTTATAAGCACTCTAGTGATTATGATGGAGGTGGTCAGTTGTGAAAAGCACTATGCCAGTGCCGCCTGGCCCCCTCCCCTTCATACTCCCCTACAGGGCCACGCAGCTCTTTAGGATGAAGCGTTTGTGTGGATAAGGGTATGTGGATAAGCTGTACCCGGAAAGTGGGTCAGAACTGGCTGGCTTCTGGTATAGAATGCTGGAAGTAGATCTGTGAAAAACTGGCCCTTTCTTCTTCCAGAAGGTCGGCTCACATTCTGCTTGTCAAGAGACCAGAACCAAAATTGAAATCACTTAGGCGAGAGTGATTTTGTACTGTTCCTGTATGTTGCTTCCTCAGCAGATAATTTCATCCTGGGAGTGCACACAAAAGATATTTGACTTTAGTAAAGGAAGATTCTTGCTTAAATTCTTTGGTATTGATTTTTGCCAAGCAAGGATAGGTTACTGGCGGATAACAAATTCCCCTCCTCCTATTAACCAACTGATAAATTATCCTTTTTATTTAATAAGGGATTCCTTATTTAGAACCTCAGAGGTCAGGTAAACACAGCTTTGCCTAATATCTGTGGTCTTAGACCACAGAAAAAAATCCCAAACGTGGTATGTTGAAACCAATTTTTTTTTTTTCTGTGCCACTTTCAGAACAAGAATGGCATAAGAACTTAACATGAACAGGAAAAGTCACACACCCTCTTTTGCCATAGGGAAAGAGTTCAGTAAAGTTGCGTTTATAGCATTGCACTGGGAAATTCTCGCTCTGTTCTGAGGTTTTAAGAGGTAATAAGTTGACATATTTCTGGTACACATTTATTTAATCAACAAATATTTGAGTGCCTGCTCTGTGCCAAGACTTAGGGATATACTGGTGAGTTAGAGGGTCAAGGTCCCTGTGCTTGTGGAGTTTTTCTAGCCTGAGGAGACAGTAGGAAAATACATGAACAAGGTAATGTCAGATAGTGGTAAGTGTGAAGAGGGCAAGGTGACGTGGTAGTAATTGGGGGGTGACAGGCTGGTGCAACTGCTTTGGATTACGTGGTCAGAGAAGTCTTCTCAGAGAAAGTGACGTGAGTTGAGACCTGATTGACGAGAAGGAACCAGCAATGCAGAGAGTGTTCCAGGCAAAGGAGATGGCAAGTATAAAGGACCAAGGTGGGAAAGAGTATGTTTGAGGAACACAGAAGGCTGGAGGGGCTGAAACATGGTGAGGAGTTGGAGGTGAGGGGGAGCAAAGAATAATACAAGATGGAATCAGAGAGAGGCAGGAAGAGCTGTGTTTCTAGAAGCATGCCTGTAATTGTGGGTTGTAGTCTACAGTTTGTAATCTGTGGATTGCATTTTGAAAGACTGTTCTGTTACAGTGCTTGCCCTTCCCACACTTTTCAGAATGTTACATTAAGGGAGCCGGCTTGTTCTCAGCCTGCAGAGAAATCATGGAAAGGCATTTGGATTTTATTCTAAGCACAGTGGGCAGCAAAGTGGTTTTGTGTTTGTTGTGTCACCTGAGAGTATCATCCTCTGCTTTCATGATGAATACTATAAACTGATTTCCAGAAATTGAGAGTGTAGTGTGTACAGGGACCTACAGAGGCCACTTTAAAGAGGGCACATGAGCAGCTTCATGTTTGATGCAATAGTGAAAAGTCACGGAAGCACATTTATTACCAGGAAATACTACGTGTCCGTCATACTACGGTGGGCAGATAAACTTGAGCTTGGTCTGTGTGAAGCCCTTTATTATACGGAAGTCAGAACAGTCCCCACACCCTCGTACAATAGGTTGTTTCACAACTGCTGGGGATGGAAGTGTGTGGCTCTGCTTTGGGGTGTCTGGGTTTCTGAGGCAAGTCATACAACCAAAGAGGAACCTAGCTAATAGATTCAGTGACCGTGGGAACATGCTGGCTTTTGGGTGTTTCTTTTATTTTGAAAGTTAGGGTTGTGGGTGCAAGTTTCAAGTGATATTTATGGGTTTTTACCTCCCTCCCTTTCCCTAGTGATTGGTTCTTCTTCCCCAGGGGTTGGCTGCCACCTCCCAGATCTGTGTTAGCACAGTGGGTGTTTCCTGAACTTCCCCAGCTAGGAGTAGATGGCTGATGTAAACAGAAGTTCTCTGTAGTTTTCCTGCGTTCCTCCTGCCCTGGCTTTAGATGACTATAAAGTTACATGATACCCAGTTGCTCTAGCTGGGTCTGAGGTGAGGAGCAGGCCCATATCTCATCCTTTATAGAACTGTTGAGCATATGGAATATGCTCTGAGGAATATTGTTTTGGTGGAACTTGGGAAGTGTCCATTGAGGACATTTGTAGACATCCCAGGAGTCTAGAAACCTCTGTTTGGAAAATAAAACTCTGTGTATTTCTCTCACACATTGTTCATGCTGTTTGGGATGTTATGTTTTTTTCCATTTTATTGGATTATAATTCATATAACATAAAATTCACCCTTTTAAAGTTTACAGTTCAGTGCTTTTTAGTATATTCGCAGAGTTGTGCGACCTTCACCACTGTCCACCTCCAGAATATTTTCATCACCCCATTAAAAAAAATCCATTAGCAGCCACTTCCCACTCCCCCTTCCCTCCAGTCCCTGGCAACCATTAATATATTTTCTGTCTGTATAGATTTTTCTGTTCTGGACATTTCATACAAATGGGATCAAACAATATGTGGTGTTCTGTTATCTGACTTTTTTTTTTTAAACAAGGTATAATGTTTTCAGAGTTCATCCATGTCATAGCATGTGTCAATATTTCATTCCTTTTTATGATCAAATAATGTTCCATTGTGTGGATAGACCTCATTTGGTTTACCTTTTCATCTATTCATGGGTTTTGGGATTGTTTCTACTTTCGGGATGTTATGAATAATGTTGCTGTGAACATTTTGTGTGCAAGCTCTTGGGTAAACATTGGTTCTGTTTTCTTGGGTGTATACCTAGGAGTAGAATTGCTGGGTCAGTTCTCACTGTTCTGAGGTTGAGTTTGATCCAGTCCAGAGGCAGGGGAATGGTCTGAATGACCTCTAGGTTCCTTTGATCAAACGAAAGCGATGCTAGCCAGTTCCTTCCTCCCACTATCCCCCTGTCCCCGGGCCAGTCAGAAGCACAGGAATCTGTTTTGTGATGAAGTCTGGCTGATAGAGGCCTGGGACAGAAGGCAGGAGGCCTGGACTCTGCCAGCAGTCCTGTGTGTGGCAACTTGCTGTCTCCCCAGGGCCTCACCTGTGAATGGCCAGAGGCTCATTGAGGAAGAGGCAGCTGGGGCTTAGTCCCAGCACTGCCACTGATCTATCAGGTGGCCTGGAGCAAATTACTTTGGTGTTATTCGTCTGTTTCAGCACAGGTCATATGTGAAATGAAGATTTAGACTTGAGGATTTCTAAATTCTTCAATGAAATTTGTAAAATCTTCAATATTGAAGATTTCAACTTGAGGTTGAAAATTTTGTGGCTTAGAATACTTGCATTCAAGGTGATTTTTGCTAATATGCCTATAAAATCAGATTTTTTTTCCCCGTGATCTTAGTCCCTGTGGTCTTTCCAGGCTGCTGTCTGTTGGTTGTATTGTCTATTCTCTCCACTTGCTCCACCTGGCACATGTGTTTTGCAGGAGCCGGTGTGTCCTTAGAAGCTGAGGCGCCAACACCAGTCCTTGGTACAGATGTGTTTCTCTGAGAAATCCCTTTAAAGGAATGCCCTTAATCCCCCAGGAAGTCCAAGAAAGGCAGAGGCGGCATTAAGTTGCCTCTTGGTTTCTCTTTTACAACTTGGACAAAAGTTTCCCTTTGATCTCAGTGAAAAAGAAGCAGGTCACAGAATGTTGAAGGTTGAGTTTTGATCTCTGGGCACTGGCAGGAAGGTGGGAAGGACTCAGGATGAACAGGGCCATCTGGCCATAGGCGAATGGTAGGCGCCACCTACCGCCCCAGACCTGCTTTGATCCTTGAACCATTTGCTGACACTGATAGTTCCCAAGGGGGACATGGTTTCAGACGCTGGGACTTCGCGGTTCTGTCCCATTCCTCTTCATTGCTTCCTTCTCTGCTCTGTACCATGACTTCTCACCTATCCCCAAGCATTAAAACTGACAGATCTCCCAGGGTTTGAAATCTGAAGGCTTTGTGTTCAGAGGGTATACTAAATGGTACTGGCAGTTCTTAAAAAACAAAATCAAATCACAAATTGGAGCTGAATTCATAAGCCAGTTTAGAAGGGAGTCTGGGTGCCCTGGCCAGTCACTTAGTATCTTTGGGCCTCAGTTTCTAATGAAGCAGATCTCATGCTATGAAGTGACAGTTATGGAGCACATCGTCACATGGCTTTGATTGGGGTTGGGGGGCAAGGAAGAGAGGTTGGCAGGCACAGGACTTTACATTTTTTTCCAGTTAGTTGCCAATATTTAATAATTGGGAGATTCCACATTATAAAAGTTCTGGATTTTCATTTTTCTCTTGAAAATTTGGGCCCAGATTTCCCATAAAGAACATTCCCAGTGCAGGACCCAGTCTTCCATACCTTTTGGCTTATTCCTTAGCAGCGTCACCCAGTAAGTAATTTGCATGGCCGTTCTAGGGGGTTGGATTAGCAACCCCTGAATGAGGTGGTCTCTCTGTAAAAGTCTTCCTATTTTGACATGCAGATTCAAAAGCAATATTTAAAGTTTGTGGTAATCCCCTAGGTTACCTAATTTTGAGGGGAAATTTTCTGTTCACAAGATACATGTCAGTTGATAAACCGTATGTCCATCCATTATTCCATCTAATTTTTACAAAAATCCATTTTACAAATGAAGAAACTAAGGTTGGGTCTAAGCTTATGGACTAGAATCTGACACTGATTGCTTTTACGACTTCCAGCCAACCATTTGGTTCTTTAAACCTGTTACTTAAAATTTTTTTTTACTGTGGTAAAATAGACATAAAATGTATCATTTAAACTATTTTATGTGTACACTGGCTTTGCATGTACAGAGGCATTGTGTGTACAGTGGCATTAAATACAGTCACATTATTGTGCAACCATCACCACCATCCATCTCCAGAGCTTTTTTGCTTGGATCAGTTTTCTTATTTTTAAAATGAGGGTGAGACTCTGAAAGAATTGTGATGATTAAATGAAATGGGAGATGAACACGCCGTAACTTTCCTACTCCAGGGTTTGAAATCTTTAGGAGATGATCTATCTAAGCCTATTGCTTGGGCTAACAAAGTGTTTAATAAATACCCAAGGCGGGAGGGAAGTTCCGTGCATTTTTAATGTTTTATTTCTGCACTTTCTGGCCTCAAGGTCTGGGTCTGGATGTCTTCTGCTTGGTGAGGGTAGTTATTAGTTTCGCCTGGACTTTGACACAGTTGGTTGTTCCCTACCCCCAAAGAACACTTTTGAGTCTTTGTGTGTGTCTCTGCCCAATAAATTACGTTAATTTTTTTGGTTGCATTGCATGGCTTGTGGGATCTTAGTTCCCTGACCACAGACTGAACAGGACCCCTGCCCTGAAAGTGCGAAGTGTAACCACTGGGTCACCATCTTTCTCCACTCTTGAAACAATGTATGAGCTACTAGTATTAGCTCCATTTTATTCCTGAAGAAGGAGAAGGCAATGGCACCCCACTCCAGTACTCTTGCCTGGAAAATCCCATGGATGGAGGAGCCTGGTAGGCTGCAGTCCATGGGGTCACTGAGGGTCAGACACAACTGAGCGACTTCACTTTCACTTTTCACTTTCCTGCATTGGAGAAGGCAATGGCAACCCACTCCAGTGTTCTTGCCTGGAGAATCCCAGGGACGGGGGAGCCTGGTGGGCTGCCGTCTATGGGGTTGCACTGAAGCGACTTAGCAGCAGCAGCAGCAGCAGCAGCAGCACCTCAATAGCCACTCTATGGGCTCTGAAATAGAGGCTACATTTTCAGTCTCCTGTGGCTCATTTGGTTCTGGGTTGGTTTGTTTTTCTTCCTGAGGTCTTTAGCTCCATGGATGCTGCTTGGTAAGTGGTCTTTGGCTGTCATTAGCTTTCGTTCAAGTATGGTTGAATTCTTAGGGAGCTTTAACTGATTAGGTAATTGATTTCAGTTGGCAAACTGTTGGCAAACTGCCCCAAAGTCTTTTTCTTTCTTCTCCCCCACCCCCACAAATCTGGGGAGCAGTTACTGAATGATCTTGAAATGATGATTATATCTTTGAAAAGGAAAAAAGAAGAATCTAGCTTACTCTTAAGGTGCAGCTTTTGCAGCAGGAAAGGCATGGAATAGGAATCTGGAAGGCTGTTCAGATTGGCCGTGCTCTATACTCAGATGCTGTTTATGGGAAAGAAGACAGCAAGGCAGAGGGCTCCAGAAAACAAAAGGTTAACTTCTGGCCACAGAGAATATGAGTAAATAAAAAATTTTCAATTCTCAGGGGAAACTTCCTATTTTCTTTGGAAGAAGTTAATTGTTCATACCTTTCAAACTGGGTGGTGCAAAGTTGGCTGGGGGGTGAAGGGTACTTTTGGGGCCTAATAGTTCTTCATTTGGCTATTGTTTGGGAGAAGTTTTTCTGTGTGCCCAACCCCGAAGAATAAAATAGATAGGGAGGGCAAGACCTTGATTCTTAGGTCTCTTGAGCTTTATAACTTTCCTAGTCACCCATATCTTTGCCAGAGATGGAGTGTTAGATTACAATACCAGGGCTTCTAGATTACCATCACCTTGTTCCTTGACATCCTACCTCTGCAGTTTTGTGACTTGGAAACCAAGTAAAGCAAATAACATTGAATGGACTGGTTCACCTCTCCTGTGACTCCCACTCTGTTCATGGGTCTGAACATGCAACAGATGTTTGCTAAATACTTAACTGACTTTTCAGACAGTCTCATGCGAGAGTTTCTGGGGATCAGTTAAAAATTAAAGGAAGATATAAAGGGATTTTGCAAGAAGCAGGTACTTTGCTCCTTCCTGATTTCCTTACAGAAATGAAATACACGTCAAACATCCTCTATCAGGCAGTCAAGGGCTACAAAGGTAATTAAGTCAAATAATCACAAAAAGTTGAAATGGGATCCAGTACAGAGTTCTTTAATCGAGGGCATGTCAACTTCTACGTCTTTGATCTCTTTAGACTCATACGTCATATTCTGCGTTTTGGAGTGTTTTTTCCTGGGAGCAGCTTCTGTAACTTTTAAAAGATTCTCAGAGGGATTTGCAACACTTTCCCAAGATTAAGAATGACTGATCTGGTCTGGTTCAGATCACACACCTGGCTCCAGAATCTCCATGGCATCATTCTTACCTTATAGCTGCCATTTTCTGCCCATCTTCAGGGGAACTTGCCCAAATGCTTTCAGAGGAAACCTTCCCCTTCCTAAAATGTCAGTGTATTTATTTTGAATATAGGTTATCCATATACATGGAAAAAAGCATAAATGTTACAAATGAAAAGAAAGTCACTCAGCTATCCCCATCCATTCATCAGGTGTACTCTGATTTTTTTTAATATTTCTGCAGAACATTTTTATGTACGTAAAACATCTACTTAAAAAAATAATCTGCTTTTTAAAAAGTAGATGTTTTACGTACATAAAAATGTTTTTTTGCTAGCTTTTCTGTCTACGTCTATGATCCATTTTGTTAATTTTCGTACATGATGTCAGGTTCCTTTTGGACATGGCTACCAAATTGTGCAAGCTCCATTTGTTGAAAAGACTGCCCTTTCCCTATTGAATTGCCTTGGCAACTTTGTTAAAAGTCAGTTTACTGTAAATACAAAGATTTATTCTCCAGACTTTTACTTTTGTTCCATTGGCCTCTTATCCTTATCACACTGTCTTCATTACTGTAGCTATATAATTGCTTAGAAATTGGTAGTATAAATCCTTTAGTTTTGTTCTTTTTTTAAGTTATTTTCGATATTTTGGGTCCTTTGTGTTTCCAGGTAAATTTAAGGAACAGCTTGTCAGTTTCGATAAAAAAGCCTGCTGGGATTTTGGTAAGGATTGCACTGAATCCATAGGTTAGTTTGGGGAGAATTGCCGTCCTAACAGTACTGAGTCTTCCATTTCAGTATGGCGTGTCTCTCCAGTTATTTAGATATTTTTCACTTTTTTTAGCGATGTTTTGTAGTTGTCAGTATACACTAAGTCCTTTTTAAAAGCATATTCCTAAATACTTGATTCTTTTTGAAGCTACTGTAGATGAAACTCTTTTCTTAATTTTATTTCTGGGTTGTTTGTTGCTATTGTGTAAAAATACAAGTAATTCTTATATATCGATATTATAGTCTGTGACCTCGTCCAACTTGTTTATTAGTTGTAGTTTTGTGGATTCCTTAGGATTTTCTTGATATAAGATATGTGATCTGCAAATAAAAGGACTTTTTTGTTTTTAATCTGGATGACTTTATTTTTAGCTTAGAGTGTATTGTTTGCATTTATAGAGCAGTGCTGACTAGAAATGACAAAAGTGGACATCCGTGCCTTGTTCCTCATCTTGGGAGGAAGCGTTCAGTCTTTCATCATCAAGTATGATGTTGGCTGTGGGTTTTTCAAAGCTCCCATTTATCTGATTGAGGAAGTTCTTTTTTATTCCTAGTTTGTTTAGAGTTTTTATCATGAATATGTGTTGGACTTCATCAAGTGCATTTTCTGCATTAATTGTGATGATTGTATAGTTTTTGTTTTATATTTCTATGATGTATTGCATTATTTGATTTTCAGATATGAAGCCAACATTGTATTCCTGGGCTAGAACCCGCTTGGCCATGATATATAAACCTTTTTCTGTATTGCTAGATTCAGTTTGCTAATGTTTTGTTAAGGATTTTTCCATTTCTGTTCCTGAGGAATATCTGTCTGTAGTTTCCTTTTCTTGTGATATCTTAGGCTTTGGTACATTCTTTTTAAAAATTTATTTAGACAAATGAGATTACAGTATACATTGATGTGCATCTTTATTTTCTACTTAATAATTTATGTTGGCAGTCTTTCAGTAATAATCCTGCCTCCCACTTAAGTGTATATTGTGCTAAATTGCTCTCCCCAAATTTATCTATATTTAGTGTATTCAGATTTTTTTAAACTTTTTGACTCTGATGGGTAAAAAAGATGTCATTATTTTCATTTGCAGTTTTTAGATTTGAGCATCTTCTTGTGTCTGACCATATGAACCTTTTTCTCTTTAACTGCCCGTTCTTATTGTTTTGGGTTGTTTGTCCTTTATTGGTTTGTAAGAGTTCTTGGTGTAATGAAGAAATTAGTCCTTTGTCAGGTGTGTGCAAAATATTTTTATTCAAATTGTCTTTTTTTACAATGAATTTTTTTTCCATTTTCTTCCTTTCTGTATATTCTCTTTCTCAGTAGCTTCTGGATTTTGTTTTCTTCTTAGAAAACTTTTCATATCAAGATTGTGTTAAAGTATATCTATATTTTCTACTAATATTTCTTCTGTTTCAATTTGTACATTTCTTTCCTGTCTTCTTCAGTGCCAAACAGATTGTATAGCCCTATATTTAATATTTAGTAAAATTAGTCTGCCTTCATTATTATTATTATTATTATTTTTTTTTTTTTACAAAATAATCCTGAAGTAAAAGATAATTGTGAAACTGACTACAGTGCTTTGGTTATTAGTAGAAAAACATTGAATTGGGGGAGGGACAAGGAAGGCATAGTATTGGAGAAGAAAAGAATTAGAGGAGGGTAAAGGGAGACAAAAAGCAATTAATCTGTGGCATCAAGTTCTTCTTTGGACCCCTCTAATCATGACCTAAAATTATCTCTGAGCATGGCTCCCACAGTGGGGGCAAACTTCGGATCACCCAGCTCTGCCAGGTTTGGTAGAGCTGGACCTTCTTTACTCTGCAGACAACTTGCTGTGTGACCATGTCACTTCCCCTCTGTGGCCTCATGGATTATGTGACCCTCTACGGCTTCCCTTGGGGCTCAGATGGTGAAGAGTCTGCCCACATGCAGGAGACCCAGATCTGATCCCTGGGTTGGGAAGATCCCTTGGAGAAGGAAATGACAACCCACTCCAGTATTCTTGCCTAGAGAATTCCATGGACAGAGGAGCCTGGTGGGCTACAGTCCATAGAGTCACAAACAGTTGGACACGACTACACTTTCACTTTCAGGTTCTTCAAGAGATGTCTCTAAGGAACCCAACTCAGGTTGGAACTTTGCCTTGTTTTGTTCTACCTTTAGGCTGCTTGGGTTGGTGGAACATCCCATCGTTTCAAAGGAATCATGAATTTCTTGAGTTTCCTGAGAGGTCATGAGGCTTCTGATTCACTTGCCTCACTAGGGTGGGGATATCACCGTCCTCCTCCTTCCTTGTCACCTGCTTCTCTCTGTTTAGCTCTGGTTATGGCCTTTTCCTTACTTCCCTGATGGCTCAGAGGGTAAAGCGTCTGTCTGCAATGCAGGAGACCCGGGTTCTATACCTGGGTTGGGAAGATCTCTTGGACAAGGAAATGGCAACCCACTCCAGTACTATTGTCTGGAAAATCCCATGGACGGAGGAGCCTGGCAGGCTACAGTCCATAGGGTCACAAAGAGTCGGACATGACTGAGTGACTTCACAATCACTTCACAGTCACAATGGCCTTTTCCTTAGCTAGGTAACTCTTGTTGGAAGTTTCCTTAGAATGAGCATACATCTTCCTCCTTGCAGTGTGCTCATTGGTCCTGCCTTCCAGTGCAACCCAGAGCAAAGCCACTCTGCCTTATCAAGCACACTGAATGTGTACCGTCCTTAGTCCTTACTGCCGTCGTCACTGTAGCACCCTGCCATGAGTTGAGTATTAGTTTCCTAGTTTCTTCTTACAAATCAGAAACCTGAGACTCAGAGTTTAAAAAACTTGCCCAAAGTCACACAGCTAGGAAGTGATGGGTCAGAACTTGAATTCATATCTGTATGACCCCCAGAGCCGGTGCTTTTTCCACTGCACCCATGGTTCTCAACGTGTGATCCCAAGACAAGTTCCAGCATCTCTTGGGAACTTATTAGAAGGGCAGATTCTCAGGCCCTGCTCCAGAACTACCAAAGAAGACATTCTGGGAGGTTAGACCCAGGAATCAGCTTTAATAATCCCTCCTGCTCAAGTTTCAGAACCACTGCCTACCATTTCTGCTCCCCAGCCTGGCTGCTGCTTCTGTTCACATTTGACCAAGAATTTATAGGTGACTTCACTTATCCTTGTTAGTTGTCAAATCTAGGGCTGAACATTACAGTGTCTCTGGAGCAGAAATGTGCTGCACACATATACACCCTCCCCCCAAACACATACACGTAGTCGGTTAGCAGAGTAATCTTTGCAACCCCAGATATTCCTTTCCTCCTCAAAGTTCTTCAGTCTCCCCAGTGCACAAAGGACAAAGCCCAGACTCCTCAGTGTGGCTTTGTGTGATGTATCCCTTACGTACCTTCCAGCCTCCTATCTGCACAGACCTATTCATGCTTTCAACTCACAGGATGATCCATGAACTAGAAGTGTCGTCATCACCTGTGAGCTTGTGAGAAATACACTCTCCACCCCTACCTCTGCTGCTGCTGCTGCTAAGTCGCTTCAGTCGTGTCCGACTCTGTGCGACCCCATAGACGGCAGCCCACCAGGCTCCCCCGTCCCTGGGATTCTCCAGGCAAGAACGTTGGAGTGGGTTGCCATTTCCTTCTCCAATGCATGAAAGAGAAAAGTGAAAGTGAAGTCGCTCAGTCATGTCCGACTCTTAGCGACCCCATGGACTGCAGCCTACTAGGCTTCTCCGTCCGTGGATTTTCCAGGCAAGAGTACTGGAGTGGGGTGCCATTGCCTTCTCCGACCCCTACCTCTAGGCCTGCGGAATCAGACTCTGCCTTTTAACAACCCCTCCAGGTGATCTATATGTACATCAAAGTTCCAGTAGCACCAGCCTACACCTCACCTGCCAAAAACTCCTTATGGTTGCCCCCATGCCTTTGTCCCTGTGTTTCACTCTTTATGCAGCACTCCCCCCTTCCCTCTCCTTTCCCTTGGAGGAGACTGGAATGCTTAGATTGACACCTCACCCCTCCAAGACTGGGCGGGCTTGTTGCTGCTCTTGTGTACTCCGTAGCCTCTTGGCTGCTAGGATAAGAGACTAGGCCCTCCATAGCAACTGGGACCTAGCTTTGCAATTGGCTGATGACTCATCTGTCCCCCAACTGGCTCGTGGGGTGCATTCTGTGAGGCTGGCACAGTGCCTGACAAATAGTAGGTGCTCAGTGTAGTGAACTCCTTTCTGTTCTGGTTAGAGCATGGACCTTGGAGAGAGACTGCTTTCATCTCTGAAATGAGAACAATAAGAGACTCTGCCTCATATGGTTGTTGTGAAGATTAATTGCATTGTTGCATGAAAAGAACCTAGAACTGTGCCTGGCACATGGTCAGTGTCCAGCAAATGTTAGCTGACATTGTTGTCACTGTCATCATTACATATGCATCATCTTATAATGCGGCTCACCTTCCTGAAAAGAGCATACTGTTTCTCTACATTCTGATCTTGAGCAAGTTATGTAATCTCTGGGTCTCAGGTTAACGGGCAGTCATCTGGGAAATGGTGATAGAAATCCCCAGGTAGTGGTAGTTGTGAGAATGGTGTGAGTCAGTGTTTGTAAAGTGCTGAGCACAAAGCAGGGACTTGGCACGTGGAAGAGGCTGTACCACAGTGCCTTGAACTTACTTTTAGGTGCTTAGTGATTCTGTGACTTCCTGTTACTTTTTAATGTTGTTTTCTGCCAAGGTGAGTTTTTTCCATCTTTTTGTTTGTTTGGGGTTTTTTTGTTTGTGTACTTGCTCCATTGGTTTGAGACTTTGGAATAAAAGTATATTGAAGTCTTTCAGGATTTGCTTTTCATTCTTCTGCAACCTGAGGTCTCATGGAGCCCTTCAGTTCCCATGGGCCGTGTCTCTCTGCTAAGATTAGAGGACTATTACAAAAGAACTGGAGTAACTTCTTAGATTTAATTGGCTTGATAGCCATAAGAGATTATAATCATCTGACCAGGCCTCAATTGACAGTTATCAGATAAGGCAAGTCTGATGTTGAGCTTTCTAAGAAGGGAAATTTAGAACACACACACACACATATATATATATTCAGTTCAGTTCAGTCGCGTCCAACTCTTTGCGACCCCATGAATTGCAGCACGCCAGGCCTCCCTGTCCATCACCAACTCCCGGAGTTCACTCAAACTCACGTCCATCGAGTCGGCGATGCCATCCAGCCATCTCATCCTCTGTCGTCCCCTTCTCCTCCTGCCCCCAATCCCTCCCAGCATCAGGGTCTTTTCCAGTGAGTCAACTCTTTGCACGAGGTGGCCAAAGTACTGGAATTTCAGTTTTAGCATCATTCCTTCCAAAGAACACCCAGGGCTGATCTTCAGAATGGACTGGTTGGATCTTCTTGCAGTCCAAGGGACTCTCAAGAGTCTTCTCCAATATATATATATTTAAATTTTATTGAATTATAGTTGATTTACAGTGTTTTATTAATTTCTGCTATACAGCAGGGTGATTCAGCTATATATTCTTTTTCATTATGGTTTATCACAGGTTATTGAATATAGTTTCCTGTGTGGTACAGTGGGAAACTGCCAATCCTTTCTTCCCTCTTCCCCATTGGCAGCTACAAGTCTGTTCTCTATATCTGCGAGACTCTTTCTGTTTTGTAGATATGTTCACTTGTGTCCTATTTTAGATTCCACTTGTGAGTGATATCATATGGTATTTGTCTTTCTCTTTCTGACTTTCTTCACTTAGTGTGATAATCTCTAGGCCCATCCATGTTGCTGCAAATGGCATTATTTCATCCCTTTTTATGGCTGAGTAATACTCCGTTGTCTCTGTGTGTGCATGCATGCGTGTGTGTGTGTGTGTGTTTGTGTGTGTGTGTGCACGCGTGTGTGTGTGCATACACCGTGTCATCTTTATCCATTCATCTGTCAGTAGACACTTAGGTTGCCTCCATGTCTTGACCATTGTAAATGGTGCTGCTGTCAATATAGGGGTGAATGGATCTTTTTGAATTATAGTCTTTTTCTGGATATGTATCTAGGAGTGGGATCGCTGGATCATAAGGAAACAATTTTTAGTGTTTTGAGGAACCTTCATGCTGTTTGCCATAGTGAGTGCACCAGTTTTCATTCCCACCACCACCAGCACTGTAGGAGGTAGAACACATATATTTTTGATTAGCAAGAAATAACGATGTTAACTGTGGGCTTTTCATATGTGGCCTTTATTGTATTGAGGTAAATTCCTTTTATGGACTTCCTTGGTGATTCAGACAGTAAAGAATCCGCTTGCACTGTGGGAGACCTGGGTTCGATCCCTGGGTTGGGAAGATCCCTTGGAGGAGGGCATGGCAACCCACTCCAGTATTCCTGCCTGGAGAATCCCATGGATAGAGGAGCCAAGTGGGCTATATTCCATGTGGTTGCAAAGAGTCAGTTATACCTTTTTTTTTACTTTAAGAATTTAAATCATGAATGGATGTTGAAATTTATTAAATGCTTTTCCTGAGTCTGTTGAAAAGTTTGTTTTCTTTTTCCTCTCATTTTGTTAATGTAGTTTATCACATTGATTGACTTATATTTGTAGAACCATCCTTATGTGGTGGGATTAAGTCCCACTTGATCTTGGTGTCAGCTACTTTTAGTGAGGTGTGCGATCCAATTTGCTGGCATGTGGTTGAGGATTTTTACATCTGTGTTCATCCAGGGTACTAACCTATAGCCTGTAGTTGGTTTTCTTGTGGTGTCTGTGTCTGCTTTGGGTATGAGGGTGCTACTCATGAGTTTGGAAGTGTTCCCTCTTGTACTTTTGGAAGAGTTTAAGGATTAGTATTAACTCTTCTTTCAATGTTTGTTACACTTTACCTTTCAAGCCATCTAGTCCTGTACTTTTCTTTGCTGGGAGATTTTTGATTACTGATTCAGTCTCCGTTTTATTCAGTTTATTGACCTATAAGCGTTCTCCATAGAACCTTATCCTTGTTATTTCTTAGGCTTCTGTTGTAATGTCTCCTCTTTTATTTCTGATTTTGAGGTTTTTTCTCCTTAGTGTTGCTAAAGATTTGTCAGTATTAGCTTTTCGAAAAACCAACACAGTTCCGTTATTTTTTCCCTATTTTTTAAAAAGTCTCTTTTTAATTTATTTCTACTCTAATCTTATTTCCTTACTTCTTCTAACTTGGGCTTAGTTTGTTCTTTTCCTGGTTCCTTGAGGTGTAAAGCTGGTTTGTTTTTTAATCCATTCAGCCACTCTGTGCCTTTTGATTCCTAATTTAATCCATTTACTCTCCAGGTTAGTCTGCATCATGGTTGAGAACCACTATCTCAGATGTACAGATAGGCTATGGACATAGTAGATGTCTCAAAGAGTCTCAAAGTAGGTCCTTGGATGGGTGGGAGGTACCACAAACTCCTTAAATTTGAGGATTTGAAAATAAATCAGTTATCAAGGGGATATAGCTAAGATTAAGAACCATAGTAGTCAACCTCTATGTGAATGAACGATTTTATGTTTTTATAGATCAGAGGTTGCTTGATGCTTATTATTAGCTTGTTTGATAAGGGTTTATTGAGTAGTCACATCAAGAAAGCCAGACAAGTGATTCATGTAGGTGGAGGGAGAGCAGATACTTAAACCATAATACAGCATGAAAAGTCCTAATAGTGGTGTGTTAAACAAGTACAGGTTTAAATATTTGTCAAGTAACTTAAGTAGCCGTCTTTGAACATATATAGATGTGAAAGTTCATTTGGGTATTGGGTAGTTTCCAATTTCTTGCCTTTAGTGTTGTGATAGAGATATTCACAAAGAGCCTTAAAAAATAAGGAAAAAAGAGAATAATTCCTCCTGTGGAGATCTGAGGAGTTCTTGAAGGAAGAAACATTACCTACACGGGACCTCTGAGTGTAGGTAGAACTTGAATAAGGTGAGAGCAAGTGTCAGAAACATCCTGAGCAAAGCCCTTGCAGGCAGCCTCACTTGGGCAAATCTGCTCACCAAAGACAGGGACAACCTTAGGGCATTCCTGAAGGCTTAGAAAGAAACAGTGGGAGTTGCTGATGGAAAAACATCTTGGAGCCAGCAGGTGGAGTTCCTTCCATACCAAGCTAGAATTGGCTCTAACCTAGGCATTTGGAATAGTGATGTTTTCTTTTGCCTGATTTATTTCATTATTTTTCTTAATTGGTATAAATTTGTATAATCCCCCTAAGAAAAACTGGAAAAATACAGATCTGTTGTGCTTAGTCGCTCAGTCATGTCCAACTATTTGATACCCCATGGACTGTAGCTTGCCAGGCTCCTCTGTCCATGGGGATTTTCCTGTCAAAAATACTGGAATGGGTTGCCATGCCCTCCTGCAGGGCATCTTCCCAACCTAGGGATCAAACTTACGTCTTCCACATTGCAAGCAGACTCTTTACCATCTGAGCCATCAGGGAAGCCCAATTACAGATATACAAAAAAGGAAAACATTGCCTCATTTTCTCAAACATAACTTTAAAAAGCGGAGCAGATCTTGCTGAGCAGGGTTCTATTCCCTGATTTTTCTACTTAAATCTAAAGCTCAGATATTCCTACTGAAAAAATACATCATCCTATTTAATAGCTACATAAAAGGATACCCCATAATTTGACCCATTCCACTAATATTGGATATTTTACTGTTGTAAGTTATGAACTATTTCACTATTTTAAATAATCCCGTGGTGAACATTCTTTTATGTACATTTTGGCATTTTGGCATATTTTTCTGAACATATCTAGAAGTATTGGGTTGTCCAAGAAGTTAATTCGAGTTTCCTGTCCTAGCAGGGTCAAAGAGTGTGCAGTTCTGGGGGGCTTTTGGTACAGAGTATCAGATTGCCCCCAAAAAAATGTTTCCGTTTATAATCCCTCCAGCCATATGAGAATATCAAAGCAGTGGCATTTTAATAGCTAAAACTAACAGTATCATCTTGGTATGGTCATTAATTCTAAACCAAATTTCTGAATTGCTTTTGGTTGCAAAAATATTAAGAATCTGGCATATTATGGAAATCATCCTTTGCCATGTTTCACCTGTTGATTCTTCCTCTAAGATAAATTGTTCTGTAGTTTGTTGATGGTATCTGGATTACCTGTTTTCTGCATCATTTTCAAAAATTTAGAGTTAGCTTATTATTTTTAATTGACTTTTGGATGACAGTTTATATGCCAGTAGTACAGGATTTGTCTTTCTTGTACTTTATTAACTGGAATTCAGGTTCAGAGAGGAATTAGAGGAAAAGAAAGGACAGGATTTATTTCTCTCACACAAAAGCACACACAATCTAAGGACTGCCCTGTGAGGCCTAGCAAAGAGAGAGAGCCGGAATCTCCTGATGACTGTTCAAGCGGAGGAAGTCCTCCACTTGATGGAGAGGAGGTTGGGTGCTGGTAAGTAGCCCACAGTCAGTAGGCTTTCTGTCACAGAAAGAAGGAATAAAAGTCTGTTTGTTGTTGTTGTTGTATCAAGGCAGGCCCATACTTCTGAATGCTTCCCTTTGTACGTGCATAGAATATCTCCAGAGGGATTTTCAAGGAACTGGTGCTAGCAGTTGTCTATGGGGAGCTGAAGGAGGAGGAAGATTTGTTTTTCATCGTGGTACCCATTTTTACTGTTTGAATTATTTACTGTGTATGTTTTACTTTTTAAAAATGTTTTAAAATCTAGTTATTTAAAAAAAAAACTCTTACCCATGGTTATGCAATGTGTTAACATTAGAGGAGATGGGGTGAGGAGGCCATTTAGACAGCTAGTCAGTGGGGGCTTCTCTGAGGACTTGAGAGGGGCCTGAATGAAATAAGGGATTGGACATAAGCCAGGCAGGCATCTGTGGGAAGGACATTCTGGAGGAGGGAACGGTGAAGGTGATGGTGTGGAGGGCGCAGAAGGGCTCACCCTCAAGAAACAGTAAGAAAGCCAGTGTAGCTGGAGTCAAGGTGGAATATGGAGGTGGTGGGGTCAGGACAGTTTTGGAGATGGCTTGTAGAAAAATACACTGGTAAATACAGGCTTCTTGATAGCGGGAGCCCATTGCTGTGTAGAGAAGCAGAATTAACAGGGCGCTGTGAGCTTTGTCTCCCACTGGCCTGTGGGACAGTGATACACGTGAAACAGTGACAGGAACACTGCTACGGGGCGGGGAGCCCTGGCTCCTGTATTAGTTTGCCCTGATGTTAATTACCGTGCTCAGTTTGCGGCTCATTTCTGGAAGTGCAGAACCTGCCTTGTATCGCTTTGGGGGGCGTTTGGATGGCAGTCCTTGGGGAGGTGCTCAGGCTTCTCAGAGTGGAGGTGAGATGGGGTCACTTGCAGCAGACATGGCGGTGCCACAAAGGGTTGTTCACTTCTTTCCCCTGGTCTGACTGCTGCCTCTCTTCTTCCAAGCAGGATTGGTTGCCGTGGTCCCTACTGCTTTTCTCGCTCACGTGTGACACAGGCGCCTTCTATGTTCCTGGGGTCGCACCAATCAACTTCCACCAGAACGATCCCGTTGAGATCAAGGTAAGTATGTTCCGGGTCTGTGGGAGCCTCTGTGCTGGGCCAGGGACCTGGCTGCAGGAGCACAGTGAGCGGTCATGTCCCTCCTGTGGTTGCAGAGATCACAGACCAGTCAGCCTGAGAGCAAGAGGGTTCCCGGCTCGGAGCTGGAAGGAGTCCGCCCCCGCCCCTCCACCCCGGGGCCCCGCAGTTCCAGGATCTCCTGCTCTCTGTCTCCTTCTGGGACTCTGCGTTCTCTCTCTGTGTTCCTCTCTCTCTTTCTCTTTCTGGCCTGGCTCTATTTCTGGTTCTTCCTGTGTCTTTGTTTCTCTACTTTCACTTTCACAGGTGTCTCCATGTCTTTCTCCTATACTCACTTCTGTGTCTTTCTGTCTCGCTTTCTGTGTCTCTGTCTCTCTACCTGCCTCCTTCTCGGTGATGTTTCTGCCTCCCTTTGGGGGCTGTTCCATCCTCCTCTGGGCTTCCCAGGTGGTGGAGTGGTAAAGAATCTGCCGGCCAAGCAGGAGACTCAAGTTCAATCCTTGGGTCAGGAAGATCCTCTGGAGAAGGCAATGGCAACCCACTCCAGTATTCTTGCCTAGGAAATCCCATGGACAGAGAAGCCTGGCGGGCTACAGTCCCTGCGGTCGCAAGGAGTCAGATGCAACTGCGCACACGTGCACGCACATCCTCCTCTCTGTCACCAGCTTTCTCTGCATAATTCATATCATATGTGTGTACGCAGCCTATTATGGATTCTGTTTTTTCAGTTTTAGCTTCTGCCAGGATTCTGTGGTTTAGTATTTCTTAACTATGCACTGCATATCTGAGTGGTGGTATATGAGATGATTTTAAGTTACTGACAAATATATTTTAATAACTGTTTTCTTTTAATTATACTAGAAAATATAGCCATTACTTCAGCTCATGATTTCATGACTATCGTTGTTGGTTTTCCATTTTTAATCACGATAAAATGTTTGTTTCTTAAATGAGTGTATTTATCTAAAAATGAATCATACCCAAGCAAATAGTAGAATAAATGTTAGGTAGCTAGGGCAAGTCAGTACATGAATGATTAGGGTTTGGAAAGCATTGTCCTAAATCAGAGTCCAGGCCATCTCACTTCTTCAGCTTAGGTGCCCACTTCTGTGTCAGTCACTTGTGAGAGGGATTATGGGAGAGTCATTTTAAAATAGGATTGATCAGGGGCAGTGGACAGGCTGACACCTTGGTTAATGTCTCCTATAACAACAGACTCTGAGTGGCATTCTCAAAGCCCCAAATAGGGCAGGGGGTTGATGGTGGACCTTTTTGTATTTAGTTTTCCCCAGAATCAAACTCTTAAGGTGAAGCTTTGCTACATGAGATTTATTGTCTAGGCACTCAGGGTCGGCACTTGAGAGGGAATGAGGGAAGCAGGACTGAGCAGAGGGAGGCCTTGAACTGTGATACAGCAGAGTCCCTTGGAAAACTCTGGCACTGCAGTGGCTGGCCCTGCAAAGCTGTCTTACATTAAGGCACGAGGACCAGCCACCAGGGAGGGCTGCAACCTTGTACCAGAGCTCCCAGCTAAAGGAGCTCCCCTCTCAGTTCAGTTCAGTCGCTCAGTCATGTCTGACTCTTTGCGACCCCATGAACCGCCGCACTCCAGGCCTCCCTGTCCATCACCAACTCCTGGAGTCTACCCAAACCCATGTCCATCGAGTTGATGATGCCATCCAACCATCTCACCCTCTGTCGTTCCCTCCTGCTGCCCTCAGTCTTTCCCAGCATCAGGGTCTTTTCAAATGAGTCAGCTCTTTGCATCAGATGGCTAAAGTATTGGAGTTTCAGCCTCAACATCAGTCCTTCCAATGAACACTCAGGACTGATCTCCTTTAGGATGAACTGGTTGGATTTCCTTGGAGTCCAAGGGATTCTCAAGAGTCTTCTTCAACACCACAATTCAAAAGCATCCATTCTTCGGCACTCAGCTTTCTTTATAGTCCAACTCTAACATCCATACGTCACCACTGGAAAAACCATAGCCTTGACTAGATGGACCTTTGTTGGCAAAGTAATGTCTCTGCTTTTTAATATGCTGTCTAGGTTGGTCATAACTTTCCTTCCAAGGAGTAAGCCATCACCCAAATACAACTGCTCCTAATGCTTCTGGATATTTTTCTTAGTCTTTTTCTCTGTGCACTGTTTACAGTGTAGTATACTTGGCATTCTCGCACTTCCATAAACCCCCAGCTTCTTGACTATATCAGTCCCCCATAGGCAAAATAGTTGAAATTTTTAGTAGTCCTTCAAATCCTTAGTAATTCTGTAAAAAGGGCTAGCAAAACTTATAAAGTTATGAAAATAAATTCTGCTCCTAAAATGTACGTTTCTTACTTCTTTATTGTGTTCTTGGGAAACCACATCTCTACTGATCTGTGCAAAAGCAAAGCAGTGAGCTTGTAAGAAAATGCAGTTTTTATCCTAAGCATCACGGTGTTCAAAAGGGAGAGCAGAAGACCAGAGGGTCCTGAAGGGCTGGGGCGCGCTGTCGTGCACTACACAGGCCTTTGTTTGCCACCGCATTTGGGGTATTTGCAGAATTATTAATTGCTACATGTTATACTTACTTGGGGCATTAGATTCAAGCAACTTTGCATTATCTAGGGGGAGTTAACTGATTTAGAGGTTAAAAATATGATGCATTTGTGGAAAATCGAAAACTACCACGAATCAAGTTCTAGAAGGGCTGGAATTTTATCTTTTTTGGTTACTGCTGTGTCACCAGCTCCTACTACATAGCTTGGCAGGGTGGATAAATACATATGATAAATTACTGTTGCTGCTAAGCTGCTAAATCACTTCAATCATGTCCGACTCTGTGCGACCCCATAGACGGCAGCCCACCAGGCTCCGCCGTCCTGGGATTCTCCAGGCAACAACACTGGAGTGGGTTCCTATTTCCTTCTCCAATGCATGAAAGTGAAAAGTGAAAGTGAAGCCACTTAGTCGTGTCCGACCCTCAGCGACCCCATGGACTGCAACCTTCCAGGCTCCTCTGTCCATAGGATTTTCCAGGCAAGAGTACTGGAGTGGGGTGCCATTGCCTTCTCCGGAATTACTGTTAGAAAGTGCATTTAGACCTATGTAGTGTAACAAGCAAAGGCACCATTCCATGTGTTGCATTGCTGTGAGCATCCCTCTTCCTTGGAAGTCCGTTTGTAATTTTGGGGAGCAATAATCAAAGTAACACTTACTGAAGATTATTTACATGCCAGGCATTATGCATGGCTTAGCTCAAGATGCCCCCGTCAAGAGCCCTCTAAGGCAGATAACTGTATATTTTAGAGATTTACTGAACATTTTACAGTCATGAAAACTGAGGCCCAAGGAAGTGAACCATCTTGCCCAAGGACACATTGTGAGAGAGACATAAGGTTAGTTTCAGAGCCTAGCTCTTCACCACTGCAGGACCCTTCCTCCCAGTCCCTCCCAGAAGCCCCCTCCAGAGCAAAGCTTGTGGTGTGGGGAAGGGGCTGGGTGGTTCTGGCTTCAGTCCTGCCAAGCTGGGTATGTGAGAACATACGTGTCGGTGGGAAGAGAGAGGGTGGGAGGGGACATAAAGGTGAGACTCAGTCTCTTTGTAATGTGGATTCTTTTTTGATTGTCCAGGAGAAGAGAATATTACAAGACACAAAATAATAGGCAGTTATAACCGATAACTTTTTGATTATTTTGCCTCAAGCAGTTTATGAAATGCTTCATAGAGGCCTCCAATTCTCAATCCAACATCTAAAAAAGCTCTGAAACCAGGGTTTTTGTAAATTCATTGTAGACAAGGGCTTCCCTGGTGGCTCAGAGGTTAAAGTATCTGCCTCCAATGCGGGAGACCCGGGTTTGATTCCTGGGTTGGGAAGATCCCCTGGAGAAGGAAATGGCAATCCACTCCAGTATTCTTGCCTGGAGAATCCCATGGACGGAGAAGCCTAGTAGGTTACAGTCCATGGGGTCGCAAAGAGTCAGACAAGACTGAGCGACTTCACCATTGTAGACAAGACCTGACCTGAATTTTTTTATTGACTTTATTTGTCCCATTTAGTACGATTATTTTTACATTTCTTTGTACAAACAGTCATTGAATGTGGGGTTCTACTCCAGATCCAGCTGGGAGGTGTTATAAAACCATGGTATATTATACTACATTGCTCTCTTAAAATTAGAAAAATTCCTAATTGCAAAACAAGAGTTTTAAGTAAGGATTGGACCTGGATTTTAACAATTATGTATACTTTCAGATGGTGTATGAGGAATGGTCAATAGAGTCTAAACAGCAAAGATAATTTTAGTTGCATTTAAAATTTATGTTTTGCAACATTTTGATTGGTTCTATTTTATCCGTGTTTTGGGAAGTAGTCTGTGGCTGTCACTGTTTCCAGAGCTACATTCTTGCATCAGTTCCTAAATGTTCTCCTTCATGGTCTTCTTAAACTTCATCTTTAATGGTTGCATAATATTTAATTGAATGACTAGTTTATGATTTATTGACCAGTTTCCCATTATGGAGCTTTTAACTGTTTTTCCACTTTTTTCCCTCTCTTTTTCCATTGTGCAAACATTTGGTGAGCACCTACTATATGCCTAGATCTGTAGGCACAGTGGTTACATAGGTGAGCAAGATACATATGGTCCTTGCCCTCATGAACCTTAAATCTTAAATTCCAGTAGGGGAGGCTGATTTCTTTGGGTGAAAAAAAAAATTATATTTTATCAGACATGCTACAAAGGTAACTAGGAGTGTTGAAGTAGAGGAAGTGGGGGAATTCCTTTGGTAAGATGATTAGGAAAGGACTCAAAGGTGAAGAATTTCAGCTGAAACCCCAGTGGCTCAGCAGTAAAGAATCTGCCTGCAGTGCAGGAGGAGACAAGGGTTCGATCCCTGTGTCAGAAAAATCCCGTGGAGAAGGGAATGGCGATCCACTCCAGTACTCTTGTCTGCAGAATTCCATGGACAGAGGAGCCTGGCGGGCTACAGTCCACAGGGTCGCAAAGAGTCGGACACGACTGAAGAGACTGAGCGTGCAAATGTGAGAAGGAGCCAGAATCAGGCCAGGAGGAGCAGGGTTCCAAGCTGGAGGCAGGAGGGGACGGGTCAGGCTCAAGGAAATAGTGGCAGAAGGCCTCTGTGGTTAGGAATGAGGAGTGAGCTCTTTGTTCCCGAAGTGTTTTTCCTCATTTGGAGTTACTTCCTTAGGAAAGATACCCAGAAGTGAAATTATAGGGTCAAAGAATATCAACATGTTAAGGACTCTAAGTATATATTGGATTTGGTTGTAATTTTAAACAAGATCTATAATGCAGTCTGAAACTAGTGAGCTGTGAAATAATTTAGAATTGTAGAGTATAGTGTACCATAGTTGTGTCTGCTGCAGTTAGTTTGCTTTTTAGATAATAATACTGAGTACACTGAAGATGAGTGGGTACCAGGGAGGGTTACTGAAAGTCCCCTTGACTTCCGGGTTGAGGAGTAATGGCCTCTCTTCTCCCGCCAGGCTGTGAAACTCACCAGCTCTCGCACCCAGCTACCTTACGAATACTACTCGCTGCCCTTCTGCCAGCCCAACAAAATAACCTACAAGGCAGAGAATCTGGGTAAGTTCTTCTCTGGCACTGCCGTTACCCTGTCCCAAAGAGGGACTCAGATCTTTTCATAATGATAATAGCAGTTAACCCTTAGATAGCACCTACTGTGTGCTGGACGCCATTCTACATAGCTTGTTTATATATTAGCTTGTTTAATCTTCATAACATCCTGAAGGAGTTAGTTGTATTTATTCCTATTTTTACAGATTAAGTAACTTGTCACTGGTTATACTGTAAATTAATAGCTAAGCTGGACTTGGAATCTGTGTAGTCAGGCTTCAGAGTTGGAGCCCTTGGCTACTGTTCAGACTGGTTCTTCTTGATTTCCAGATATCCCCTTCTGTCTCTCATGGCTTCTGTAACCTGCTCTCCTTTTAATTAAGAGTGAGTGATTATCTCTGGCCCTGATGGAAGCAGACATCACTATAGCTCTTGCTAAGCTGTTCAGGCCTTGCCTCAAATAATGTGTGAAGCAGCCACCAGAGTGTCTGGCATGTGTGTTCATAAATAGCAGCCATTTTGCTTTGATTCAGATATTCTTCATTTGGTAGAATTTCAGGCTTAAAAGAAAAGATGTTTGGAGGACTCTGTTGAGGACATGATTATTAGTACTTTGTGCCTGTCTCACTTTAAGTCCTGGAGATAAAAAATTGGAAGGATGTCCCTCTACCCTCTGACTTTGAGAAAACGAAGAGACTTTCCTCTTCTCTTACAGCTTAGGGAGGGGGAAGGAGAGAACTTGTTATTGAGCAAGCCCCTAAAAGGGCCACCTTCTCCATCAGGGCTGCACATGGTTCTGATGTTTCCGGAACCTCTAGCCAGCATCTGTACCTCCTGTTGGGTACTGGGCATCCCAGGCCAGCGGGGGCAGACCTTGGCCTAAAGCAGGCAACGCCGCCAGTGCCTAAGTCTCCCCTGATGCTGCTGAACGGAGGCTGATCTCAGGGCCCAGGCTGCTCCTGCTTACCGGCTGCATACCCTTCTTTTCCTGTTTTTTAAAATAATTTTCTTGTTATTTACTTTTGGCTGCGCTGGGTCTCTGTTGCTGCATGCAGGCTTTCTCTGCTGCGGTGAGTGGGGGCTGCCCTCTGGTTGCAGTGCCCGGGCCTCAGCAATGTGGCACATGGCCTCAGTAGTTGCGTGCGGCTCATGGACGCCGCACTGTGGGCTCGGTAGTTGTGCATGGGCTTAGTTGCACTGCAGCACATGGAATCTTCCCAGACCAGAGGTCACACCCACGTTCTCTGCATTGGCAGGTGGATTCTTAACCACTGGACCACTCAGCAAGTCCCGCTTAACCTTTTTTCTCTCTACACCATGCCATGTTCCCAGCACCCTGCTGCTACCAGGAATCCTGACCTGCTTTGTCCTCCAGACCCCTCACAGCAGCTCCTCCCTTCCCGTGAGCTGGTGTGGATTTGTCAACAGCCCAAAACTCAACAGGTGGGCACACCTCAGTGTGATGATAGGTGACCTGAACCTCCGTGAAGCTAGGGAATGTTCCTGCCTCATGGAAATGGAAACTGCAGCGTGCAGAAGTTATCCTGCCACACTGTATCTTATTCCATCTTTGTGTAGTGCCTCCCTCTGTGGCCTAGAGGCTCTTTGAGCAATGGGATCATGTCCTACATTTCTCTGTCTTTCTCTGCCACTTCTGACACAGCCTCTCACACATCGACATTATCCTGTCGTCTCCTCAGTTAAAGTTAACTGTCCTCCCTGAGTGGAGCAGAAACAGCCTTGATCGAATGCCTCTTGGGTTGCAAGCCTTGTTCTCTTCGTCATCATTATCATCACCGTTAATCCTGACATGGCTCTCACAATGAGCCAGGCATTGTTCTGAGCCTGTCTGTGCTTTAACTTAGTGAATTTTCACAACAGCCCTCTGAGGTAGCTACTCTTAAAATCCACTTGTCATGGACAAGGGAAGTGAGCCACGGGAGGTGAAGTCACTTGCCTCAGGTTACTCACCGAGTTGGTGGCAGAGCCCAAGAACTGTGGCTGCAGGGCCCAGAGCCTCTGGCAGCACAGTCTGTGTACCTCTCACTCGGTTCCCGCTGTGACTGCGCAGCCACGTACGCTGGCCTCCATGCCAGAGTAGAGGGCACAGCAGCTTCAGAGGTTTGAGAAAGTTGCTCATGGTCAGGGGGTGGAGATTTTAACCCAGGTTTGTTTTGTTTCTCTTTTTAGTATTTATTTTTACTTAGTTATTTGGCTGCGCCAGGTCTTACTTGCAGCGTGCAGGATCTTGAATTGCAGCATCTGGGATCTAGTTCCCTGAGCAGGGATAGAACCTGGGCCCCCTGCATGGGGAACACAGAGTCTTAGCCACTGGACCACCAGGAAGGTCCCTTAACCCAAGTTTTTTAACTCTAAAACAGTTCTTTTTGTTGGCGGCTCACCTGGTAAAGAATCCGCCTGCAATGTAGGAGACCTGGGTCCTATCCCTGGGTTGGGAAGATCCCCTGGAGGAGGATGTGGCAACTCACTCTAGTATTCTTGCTTGGAGAATTCCAGGGACAGAGGAGACTTGTGGGCTACAGTCCATGGGGTCACAAAGAATTGGACAAGATTGAGCAAGTAACACTTTGACTTTCACTTTTCTTTTGTCCAGACTGCCTTTTCCAAAAAGGTTCATTTGGGCTGTCTGAGGGCTATGCTCCTGATTCTCAGGTTGCTTTACCGATAAAGATTCATATGGTGGGGGGTTTGTGAGGGAACATCTGCAGCGGATGTGCTAGAGGACAGTGTCATTCTCTCTGCGGGTGGCCACTTAGCCTGCTGTTGGTTTAGTGTGGCTTGCTGACTGCTCCCAGCTTTAAAAGTTAAAAGGAATACTTCTCTATTAGAAATGAGCTGTTCTAGACCACTGTGTAGAGAAGGCAATGGCACCCCACTCCAGTACTCTTGCCTGGAAAATCCCATGGATGGAGGAGCCTGGTAGGCTGCAGTCCATGGGTTGCTAAGAGTCGGACACGACTGAGCGACTTCACTTTCACTTTTCACTTTCATGCACTGGAGAAGGAAATGGCAACCCACTCCAGTATTCTTGCTTGGAGAATCCCAGGGACGGGGGAGCCTGGCGGGCTGCCTTCTATGGGGTCGCACAGAGTCGGACACGACTGAAGCGACTTAGCAGCAGCAGACCACTGTGTCCTCCTTGGTTTAAATCTAATTTCTAAATATCGAGAAGTGATACCCATCTTAACTTGATCTGCAGCCCTGTTCCTCTCTCTGTATGTTCTTCCTTTCCTCAAGTGAGTCCCCTGTTGACCTCACTGAAGACAAGTGGGCGGTTGGGCATGTAGTAGAGGAAGGAGCCCGGAGGCTTGAGCTAGAACTTGGCTATAGAAGCCTCAGAGTCTTTCTGATATGCACCCGTCCTCACTCATCCTTTGTGTCAATCAGCACCAAGCCCCCTAGATTTCACCTCTTGGTAGCTCCTGATCGTGTACTTGTTTCCACCCTCCCCACACCCTGGAATGCAGCCACCATCACTGCTTGCTTGCACAGTGCCTGCCATCACCCCAGACAGTTCCTTGCATCTCTGATGTTTTCTTGACAAAATAGCCAGACTGATCTGTTACCAGAATCAGATAATGGCTTCTGCTGCCCCATTAGAAACCCTTTATTGATTTTTGTTGCTCTCTGGATGAAGATCAAACTTCCTGTGTGGCCCACAGGCCCGCTAAGGTCCAGCTCTGGTCAGTCTCTCTGACGCACCTCAGGTCACCCTTGCTGTCTGCACTGCAACCGTACAGGCCTCTCAAGTTTACCCTGTCGTCTCCTCTTCCCCCAACTCTTCCCCCCAGAAAGGACACTTTGCACATACTGTTCCTTCTGTGTAGAATAGTCTTTCCCTATCTTTTTGTCTCTTTAATCCTCTCTTCCTTTAGAGCTCACTTCAAGCATTACTGTTTCCAAGAAACTGTCCTAGACCTGCTTCCTACATCTAGAGCAAATTCCTCTTATTATACTATATCTTCTCATTTTCCTGATTATTTAATCAGTGTGTTCCTTCTAGACCATAAGCTCCAGGAGTATGTCTGTACAACATTGTATCTTCAGAGCCCAGCATATAACCAATACCCAATTTAGGAAAGAACAAATGAGCAAACGAACAAATGACTAGGCCAGGCGTCCCACATCAGACAGGTCCACTCTGACAGGCCATTAGACCAGGTGTGGGTTCAGGCATTAGCGCAAAGCCTATGGGCTTTGGTTCGTCTCCTTCAGCTCGCCGCAGTTCCTCCTCATCCCGGTGGAATTGTCAGAATGGCTCCACGTGAAAGCGCTGTTGGGTTTAGTCCCTGACTGCTTGGTACCTGCTCACGGGACACCTGGCAACAGATTTTTCTGAGGTCATAGGTGTGCAAGGGTGTGCCAGTTCCTTAAGTAAGAAGATGTTTTGGCCAAAAATCTCCAGTGCTGGGTTTTACACTACCTCCCTCCCTGCCTAAACCAGGATCTGAAGACACAGAAATAAATTATGTGCCCTTAAAGAGCTCATAATCAGGTAGCAGGGCGGAAACTTAAACCATCAGTACCTTGTGCACAATCACATCACTGACATGTGAAAAGGGGCAGAGGTGATGCTGGTGATAGAAGTAGTATTTGTTGCCTTCCTACTCTGTGCCTGGTACTTTATTTCTCACTGTAATCCTGTGAGATGGGTACTATTATTCCCATTTTGCAGATGAGGAAATTGAGCCTCGTTGAGGTTAAATTACTTTCCAGGACTGCTGAGCTAGTAAGCTGCAGAGCCATGGTTCAGTAATCCTCACTTCACCATCATACGATGCTCCCTCTGTGCTGAGGGCAATACAAGGAGAGAGACGAGCTGAGCCTCAAGGAGGTCAGGAAGGGCTTCCAGAGAGTGGAATAAAAGCTGAGCCTGCCTGTTGAGAAAGTTTCCCAGGAATGTGGGGCAGGGATTGGCAAAGGAAATGACAATGCGGCTCAGAGGCATGGAGTGACGGGGCATGTTTGATGTGCCCTGAAGAGTCTAGGGGTGCTAGAGCACAAAAGGGAGGAGGGGGCAACAGGTGGGGTCAGGTGGGCAAGCTTGGCCTGAACAGGCGGGGTAGCACATTGAGTGTGTCAGGCTGCAGGACTGCTGGAAGCTTTCCAGGTGGGCCCTGTGTCTCCGTGGGTCTGCTGACCTCAGCAACCTCGGGGCTGAAGCTCTGAGCTCCATCTGTCTCTCTTATGGCAGGAGAGGTGCTGAGAGGGGACCGGATTGTCAACACCCCTTTCCAGGTTCTCATGAACAGTGAGAAGAAGTGTGAAGTTCTGTGCGGCCAGTCCAACAAGCCAGTGACCCTGACCGTGGAGCAGAGCCGGCTCGTGGCTGAGCGGATCTCAGAGGACTACTACGTCCACCTGTGAGTTGCCCTCTGCTCCCCGCCAGCCTGGGGTTCCCGGAGGGGCGGGCCCTGAGGGAGGGGCGGTCTGAGGGACTGAGAGGGGCCTTGGGTTTCCAGCATTGCGGACAACCTGCCGGTGGCCACCCGGCTGGAGCTCTACTCCAACCGCGATGGCGACGACAAGAAGAAGGAGAAAGATGTGCAGTTTGAACATGGCTACCGGCTCGGCTTCACAGACGTCAACAAGGTATTGGAATGCCCTAGTGTGCTCAGAGGGCCGGGGAGCCACGCCCCAGAGTCATGAGCACTTGGGGCCACAGAGCAGGGAGAAACCTACAGCTCTAGGCTTAGAACAGAAAATACAGGGATGGCCATGGCAAGTTCCTGCTGGCGCCCCCAGGTGTGGCCTGCCGGAAGTTTGGGTGCTGGTGGGCAGGGTGCTAGCAGATGTTACAGAGGAAGTGGAAAGCACAGTGCCTAAAACCTCAGATTCTGTATAACTATATGATCATATGGATCATAAGAGTAATTCCGCCCACCCCACCCCCACCTCCAAAAAAAATCTGGAATTCCGTCAGTATGTTAGAGTGAGCTAAGTGGTGGTCAAGAGCATACAGGTTCTCTGGGTTTTGAATGCTGCCTTACTAGTTGATGAGTGACCCTCATCCTACTTCTTTCGCGTCTCTAAGCTTTGTGTTCCTTTTCTATAAAATGTGTGTGATAGCCATACCTGCCCTTTGGGGGTCGTGTAGAGTATATCAGATAATCTGTGTAAGCACTCTGCAGCACAGCCACTGAGAGATGCGCTGGGGGTGCTGATTGTAACGGGGATTCTCTTATACTTGTCATTTTCTAAACTGAACACATATTACTTAGGGAATAAAGAACAAGCACATTTTTTTCGAGGCACAGTCACTGTCCTCCAAGGGCTTCTGTCATAACTGGGGCGAGAACTGACAGTGAGAGACCCTGGATCTTAAGTCCCAATTCCAATCCCATGGGCAGTGCCAGACGCGTTCGGAGGGAGCGTACGTGCATTCAGGTTGTCACGGAGGAGGTGGGCCTTGAAAACTAGATAGGCTTGAGCTGCATGAAGTCGGGATGGCATTCTAGTTGAAGTGAACCGAGTTCAGGGTGGGACCGTTCACGAGGCAGGGAGAGATCCAGGGGAATAGGTGAACTAACCTGTCTGAGAATGTATGTCAGGGTTACAGGACAGAGGGCCTTGAATCCCAGCCTGTGGGGTCTGGACTTTAGTAAGCCCCACTGAGCCCTGGAGGGTTGGCGAGTAACGGACTGCTAGGAGAGCAGTGTATTTGGAAGGTTGGTGCGGCTGGGTCTGTTAAAGGCGGGAAGGGACCGAACACCTGGCCGGCCTGCCTGTGTGGGTTTGCTGGTGGTTCCCTGGCTCCAGCTCCTTCATCCCCTCTGTTGTCCTGCTCAGATCTACCTGCACAACCACCTCTCGTTCATCCTCTACTACCACCGGGAAGACCTGGAAGAGGACCGGGAGCACACGTACCGCGTCGTCCGCTTCGAGGTGATTCCCCAGAGCATCAGGCTGGAGGGTGAGTGGGTAGGTGTGGCCAGGGGGCAGGGCCGGGCGGGCCTGGGCTCCCACACCCGGGGGGGCCTCTGCGCCCTTGACTCCTGACGTGGCTGATAGGGGCCCACACAAGCTAGGGTCACTGCATTCCCGTTAGAGAAAGCAGGGACAAGGGGAGAGCTGACACGCTGAGCCCTGGCCTGGCACCTGCCGGTTGACCCCTCCCAGCCACCGGGGAGGTGTGTCCTGATTTTGATGGAAACCAGAGGCTCAGAGAGCTCTGCGACTTGGCCACGACCAAACAGCAGTTGGGCTTGGCTGGGCCCATCATAAGAACCAGCCAGCTCAAGAACAAGGGGCAGAGGTACAGACAGAGCTGTTGGGCAGCCAGTCTCAGTGTTTGTGCTTCTGCGGGTGAGTGGTTGGCATAAACTAAAGTTGGCCCAGGGTCAGCCGTCCTGTGGGAATTTGAGAGCCCAGGCCCAGCCCTCTGGGCCTGACTGAACCTAGTCCAGCTTCACCTTGCCTGGCAGCCCTTGCTCACCACAGAGCGCACTTCCACTTAGTAGGCCTGGTCTTCTGTCCACCGTGGTGGTGGGTTGCAGGACTTTTTTTTTTTAAGGTGTGGAACCTGGTATTCAAACAAACAAAATAATACTCAGAAGTCTCTTGTAAAATGTAGACCCTGTGCTTTCGGGGCGCAGCCTGCCTCCCCTCCCGCCAGGGTCGTGGGTGCAGCCTGGCGTTTACTATGTGAGTGTTTGACAGCAGCTGCTGTCCCCATGGTTCTTCGAGGTTAGAGACCCTGTCTTCTTTTCTCCCTGTTTTTAGCCCAGTACCAGGCAGACAGTAGGCGCCTGCTTATTGTATGTTTGTTACTAAATGAATGGACGATGGCAGGATGAATGGATGAGTAAATGAAGGGAGAAAGTGACTGAGGACTGATTGCTAGAGCGCTGGTACTCGGGGGACTGAATGAGCGAGGAAGCGTGTGAGACAGTGAAGCGGTGTTTGCGTGTTGAATGAGACTGACTGAACGAGCAGGTGGATATTTGCTACACGTGAAGGAAGAATTTGTTTGACTAAACAGGGACTCACACCCACTCCTGCACGCACTTCTCTGCAACCCCTGAGGCTCTTTGAAAAGTCAGGGCTCCAGGGCACACAGTTTTAAAGCTGTCCTTGCCAGCTCTTCTCCCAGCCTCTTCTCAGCAGCACGCCACCCCTGTGTGTGCCCCCAGAACAGTCCCTGGGTAGTGGCACCTGCCCTCCCAGGAACAGACTGAGTCTCTGTCTCTCGCAGACCTCAAAGCAGACGAGAAGAGCTCATGCACCCTGCCTGAGGGTACCAACTCCTCGCCCCAAGAAATTGACCCCACCAAGGAGAATCAGCTGTACTTCACGTACTCTGTGCACTGGGAGGTGAGAAGGGGCTGCAGCCACAGCTGTAGGGGAGGAGGGCTCGGCTGGGCGGGCGAGGTCAGGCAGGAGGCTTGGCTCTCAAGCACTTCTTCCCCACCGCCAGGAAAGTGACATCAAGTGGGCCTCTCGCTGGGACACTTACCTCACCATGAGTGATGTGCAGATCCACTGGTTTTCTATCGTTAACTCCGTCGTGGTGGTCTTCTTCCTGTCAGGTGAGAGCTGTGGGCTGGAAGGTGGAGAGAACAAGGGGCTGGGGTGTCACATCGCTCACGGGGGCGTCTAGGGTGTTCTTGGAGCCCAGTGTGGGTCAGAAACGGACATCAGGGCTCGTGCACAGAGGTGAACAAGACTCAGCCTCCACTCTGGAGGGCTCCCCGGGGAAGACCGCGCGCCTCTCTTCTTACACACCTTCATTGGTTCATTCAATGAGGGTTCGTCATTGCTCACCCTTCTGGGGCCCCAGCCACATGCTGGATATGGTGTTGAGCAAAACTAACCCAGCCTCTGCCCTCACAGTCTATACTCGGGTGGCAGGAGAGAGACAGAAAAGCCCCAGAGTGATGGAGTTCCAGGTATTGGTAAGTGCTAAGTGAGGAGAGGGTGAAGGCTGCCTTAGAGAAGACCTCTCTGAACAAGGAGCTGCATTCAGAGACCCAGGGAAAGACTCTTCTAGCCAGGGTCACACGGCCCTGCTGTGGGCCAGACTTGGTGAGAAGCCAGATGACATGCGGGCGGGAGGGCAGTGGACATAACTGATCTTTTCAGTATCAGAGAGGAAGTAAAGATAATGTTGTCTTCATTAAACATTTACCCTGGGACCAGCTGTGGTGCTAATAAACACTTCACAAGCCTCCCCCATCCTTCCAGCCAAGCCTAAAAGCAGTAAGTTAGCTCAGGGTCCAATAATCCGTTGCCTTAGCTGCTATACCGCTGCCTAGAGAGAAACAACCTGTGCCAGTGCCGATGGGGGCCTCTGAACTGTTTGGGGTGTGTCAAGAGGAGATGTCTTGAAGTGTGAGTAGGAGTTAAGGCAAAAGGAGTAGCCTGGGTATAGGCACACAGGTGAGAGGGAGATGGGCCATGACCTGATAACCGAAAGCAATAAATAACTAGAGAGGTGAGCCTGGGGCAGTTAGAAGGACCAACCACTGGAGGAACAGGGATGCTGTTCTCCCTCGAGTGAGTGGAAGCAGTGTCCTGTGACAGCCTCCACCAATCCCAGCAGCTCATTCCTCCCCCACACTTGAGCGGTAACCCTCGGTTTGCTCCTCCCCTGGTCGCTGAGCTGCAGCCCTGCCCAGGAGAGGACCTGGGGCCACTGCAGAGCCAGTTCCCACTGAAGAAAGCCACACTGCTGGGGGGACCAGCGGCACGGAAGACTCAGCTGGCAGTGCTGACGGCTTCTCTTCCCGCCCCCCGCCACCCCGTTTGTTTCAGGCATCCTGAGCATGATTATCATTCGGACCCTGCGGAAGGACATCGCCAACTATAATAAGGAGGATGACATTGTACGAGGTCTTGGCTGGGGAGGGATGGACTTGCAGAGGGAGGGTGGTCTAGCAGCAGAGCTCCAGGGCTCCCAGACCAGGACTGCGGGTGGGGGTGGAGGGTTGTGTGATCATTCATAGCACAAATCTTGAAAGTATTGAAAAGGAAAACAAAATGTTTAATGACTCAAAGTGATTGGGATAGATTTTCTCATTTTATTTTGCTTTTTTATTTTATTTTAGGTATTTATTTTTGTCTGTGCTGGGTCTTCATTGCTCCACACAGACTTTCACTACTTGTGGCGATCGAGGGCTGCTCTCCATTGCAGTGTGAGGGCTTCTCATTGTGGTGGCTTCTCTTTTTGCAGAGCACAGACTCTAGGGCACACGGGCTAGGTTGCCCTGCAGCATGTGGCATCTTCCCAGGCCAGGGATTGAACCTTTGTTTCCTGCATTGGCAGGCAAATTCTTAACCACTGGACCACCAGGGAAGCCCAGCTTTCTCATTTCCAAGCTTTCATAATGGAAGAAAATTGGATTGATTTGATGACATACAAATACTGTATGATATTTGATTGATATTGATTTGACATACATAATCCTTTATGTCAAAATAAACAAAACAGAAAAGTAAAATGGCAAACAATATATGGAACAAATTTTTTAGAAGATGATAGTTATACAATATTGTGAAGTACTTATCCTCCAATTAAAAATAATCCTTATCCTCCAATTAAATAAAATCCTTCCTTTTTTAAAAGGAAGATGATGGTTAAAAGAACTGATATTAAAAAACACTAAAATTCTCTAATGTGCTGATGAACAAAAAATACAGACAAGGATACATGGCTAATAAACATGTGAAAAAGTGTTTTTACCTTAGGCATAAGTCCCCAACATAGGCTTCCCTGGTGGCTCAGTGGTAAAGAATCCACCTCCCAATGCCAGAGGACACAGGACATCACCAGATGGTCAACACCGAAATCAGGTTGATTATATTCTTTGCAGCCAAAGATGGAGAAGCTCTATACAGTCAACAAAAACAAGACCAGGAGCTGACTGTGGCTCAGATCATGAACTCCTTATTACCAAATTCAGACTAAATGCACTGGTCATAGCAAACACCCTCTTCCAACAACACAAGAGAAGACTCTACACATGGACATCACCAGATGGTCAACACCGAAATCAGATTGATTATATTCTATGCAGCCAAAGATGGAGAAGCTCTATACAGTCAACAAAAACAAGACCAGGAGCTGACTGTGGCTCAGATCATGAACTCCTTATTACCAAATTCAGACTCAAATTGAAGAAAGTAGGGAAAACCGCTAGACCATTCAGGTATGACCTAAATCAAATCCCTTATGATTATACAGTGGAAGTGAAAAATATATTTAAGGGCCTAGATCTGATAGATAGAGTGCCTGATGAACTATGGAATGAGGTTCGTGACATTGTACGGGAGACAGGGATCAAGACCATCCCCATGGAAAAGAAATGCAAAAAAGCAAAATGGCTGTCTGGGGAGGCCTTACAAATAGCTGTGAAAAGAAGAGAGGCGAAAAGCAAGGGAGAAAAGGAAAGATATAAGCACCTGAATGCAGAGTTCCAAAGAATAGCAAGAAGAGATAAGAAAGCCTTCTTCAGCGATCAATGCAAAGAAATAGAGGAAAAGAACAGAATGGGAAAGACTAGAGATCTCTTCAAGAAATTAGAGAAACCAAGGGAACATTTCATGCAAGGGGAATATTAGAAACCAAATAAATCAGGTATAGGAATTTAAGAAGCTTCTATAAATAGTATGGGTTTCCCCTAAAAATCTGACATTTATTAGATGACACAAAACTGAACCGTCATCTTGCAGATTTTTCTCTAAGCTTATTTTTAAGTTTTTTATCTATGAGCCATGCAATGTTAATAAGCTAGAACCTAGCAGAGAATACAGTAATATGATCATTTCAACTGTAAAGCAATGAGAAAGTTTCAGTTCTCACTTACCTAATAATTTCACACAGTTCAATTTAGCTGTTCCAAAAATGACCCAAACTATTTTCATATTTCTTTTCAGAAATGTACAGCTAGACTGAATAATCCATTAGTTCTGGCTACTTTACTTGGTCCTGTGATTACTTACTACAAAAAAGGATGTGCTTTCCAAAGTGGAGACACATTCAACATGACACAGTTTCTAAAGTCAGCATATGAATAAAGAAACCTATATAAAACTATACCCAATATACCCATAAGATCCCTTAAACCTCCAGAAATTAAGAATCATCTCTTAAGAAGCTGAGTAAAACCAATTTCTCTTTATCAATGTGTAGGTATTTGTGCTTGTACCATTCTCTTAGGTTATAAATTTTTCAAAACTGAACTTTGGGAACAGTGAATGCAAATATCTTTCTATTCTCATTGTTGTAGCTGCTGACAAAATATGCAGATTACATAACATCAGTATCTTACAAAAGTGAAAGCAAAATATTCTGTTAGAAGAAAATAAATTTTAAAAAAGAATAAACTTTAACTATATATGTTTTTAGAGTCAGTTCCTCTTCCAGAGCAGTTCAGTAGTTGGCATTTTATGAAAATAAAAACTATCTGGCTCAACTGACTGTAGAAATGAAATAAATACTCATTTCTAATCTAAAGTTTTAAAAATTAGATGTCTCAGGACTTTAATTCTACTAGCTAACTAACAAGTAAATTACTAAATAACATATCCTCCTTTTAATGAGCTAGTACATGAATGGATAGTTTGAATTAAAAAAATTGTTAAAACATGTTGATTTTGCCAAGATATTTAAGATATTTTATGTCAGCCTATAAGAGTCTTAGGATTAATATGTAAAAACTGGACGGTATGTGTATGTGAAAAAACCTGGACTGTATGCATAGACTGTGATGCAAAATGCTACATGAATTTTGAGACCAAACACACATAATAAAGGACTCATGAGGCTTTCAAAATGTTGGCAATTAAACAAGAAATGTAAGCAATTGCTTTGCTGACAATGAGATTAAGAACAGATTTGACTGCCTTTTTCTTTCGCATGATTCCAATACATATGTTCATCTCCACTATCACCTAGAATTTGTCATAGTACTGACTGCTACAATATAAGATGAATTTGGCATAAATATAAAAATTCACTAAATATCAGTATAAAACACAAAGCAATTATCTGGAATTAAGACTATTGTGGCCATTGAGAAAATATTGAATACCAATTTAAAATTCTAAATAAGGTATATGTTGACTGCCCTCCCCCTTGGCATCTTTGTATATCATTTAGATGACAATCAATCAGAGAAATAGTAAAATTCGCAGATGTCCCAAGGACCAGGTAGGCAGAGAGAGTTGATTCGTGGGATTTAATATAGTATGGATAGATCTTGAACAGCAAGCAGATGCCATAGGCCATTGGCAAAATGAGCCAAGAATGGAGTTCTTTACTGGCCAACAGAAGTAATTCTTGCACTGTCAGTGACCTTAAGACTTAGGGTTGTGACCACATCCTCTCATTCCTTGCTGTTTGTGGACAAATCCGTAGGTGTGTGTGCTGGTGATTTAACTTGCACCCAGAATCAGACACTTAAAGGGACAGTCTCAGATCACAGTAGAGGCAGTGGTCAGTGAGTAGTTCCCAAAAGTGTGCATCAGAATCTTCTCAGTGATTTTTTTAGGTTCTTTTTCTTCAGCTCCTTCTTCAGTTTCCTGACTCAAAACATCTGGAGGTGGATCCAGGAATCAGTATTAATACAGACAACAAACAAAACTTCTCTAAATAATCTGTGTGCATAGCCAAATCTTAGAAACACAGAGTGAAATAGATTTTCTTCCTTATATGCCCTCACTTGCAGACTTCTTTTTTTAAACAATATTTATTTATTTGGTTGCACCAAATCTTAGTTGCAGCATGCAGGATCTAGTTGCTTGACCAGGGATTGAACCCAAGCCCTCTGTATTGGGAGCACAGAGTCTTAGGCACTAGGCCACCCACTCCAGTATTCTTGCCTGGAGAATCTCAGGGATGGAGGGGCCTGGTGGGCTGCCATCTATGGGGTCGCACAGAGTCGGACACAACTGAAACAACTTAACAGCAGCAGCACCATGGAAGTCCCTTATGTACAGACTTCTATGTGTAAATGCACACAACCATCAGGGGTATGTGAGGTTTAGGAATTATAATCTTCAAAAGTCTAACGGGAAATAGTGATGAGGATGATGACAATATTTTGCTCCTTCTTTTTAGTTGAATTTTGGAAGTAGTCTCAAGCACTTCCCAGTAACATTGTCCAGCAAAAATAGATTAGAATTCTGTATAACTGTCCAGCCAACTACAATAATTCTTTGTTTGATGTTTAATGTTTTATTCATTATTTTACTATTTCATAGTATTATAATTCCATTAGCCTTGCTAAACTACAAAATATAAAGTGATGGCTTGAAAGCCATTAATTCTTTTGGAAATACTGAAAGGGTTAGGAAGGGTTCAGAATCATTTAAGACAACGGATGTAAAAACTTGCTCCTATTCCCCAAATTGGATAATACTTTTAATTTGCTTCTGCCACTCAAGATTTACAGTTTACTCATTTCACTTTGATCAGAAAATTCATTTAAAAGGTATTTATTGATTGCAGTTACACTTTGCACTTAAAATGTTACACTGTTAAAAGGTGAAAAATATCCTTATAAAGGCGAGGATATTAAATTCTCAGATCAAAAATACTGGCATTTTCTAAAAAGAAGGCTAATAGCTGAATTAATTGTAGCTACAATGGAAAGTGTGCATAAGTGAATGACATAGTTCAAACATGGATAAATGCTGCTAATTATATGTTAAAGTTATAGCCAAAATCCTCCTTGGGGGCTGGTTCAAAGTTAATCAAATTCATCTGGCCTGAATTCACAAGCTGCTGACCTTTTCAGAAGGTGAACATTCTGTACATTCAGGCCAAAGCTAAAGGGAAGGATGAATGAAATTCTGTTATTTCTAAGGAGATCTTGGGAACCATGGATCCATGATTCATTGAAATTACATAAGACACAGTGGTTGTTGCCTGAAAATCCATTTAGTCCCCACAGTTTTAGAAACTGACCAGGATTCACACAGCGCTCACTGTGTGGCAGGGGCATCTTTACACTCAGCAGCACCCCACACTCCTGTCACTGAGAAAGTGGAAACTGTCCAGGGTGCTGTCCTGCCCATTTACCATCTGTCTTCTCTGGGTCTCTTAGGAGTGTGTTTTTGTGTTTGTTATTCATTAAATAGCCTGTAGTACAATCTATGCTATCTTTGTTGGGTCTGTAATTCACACATTTTTAACTGTCTTAAATTTCCATCTTTTGGAATTATAGGCTATTTTCCTTTGAGGTAAGAATTATCTGCTATTATGTTCATAGGGAAAAAAGAGATAAAAATTTGGGCTATCAGCTGTTTTCATTTTGAGGCCATGGGTATTTTTATTTTTATTCTATTTTAAAATAATTTATTCTGATTATTTGCATTCATTTTAGAAACTGTTGTAAAAGGGGATTTAGAAATCATTAAATCACTGTCTTCACAAAACTTGCGTTATTGTAGGCGCAGGAGGATAAAAAAATAAATTGAAAGAGTCAGGGGAAAGGTGACTTAAATAGGATGGTCAGGAAAGACCTACTGAAAAGGTAAATTTAAGAAAAGATTGAGACTTCCCTAATGGTCCATCCTAAAGAAGATCAGTCCTGAGTGTTCATTGGAACGACTAATGTTGAAGCTGAAACTCCAATATTTTGCCACCTGATGCAAAGAGCTGACTCATTGGAAAAGACCCTGATGCTGGGAAAGATTGAGGGCAGGAGGAAAAGGGGACGACAGAGGATGAGATGGTTGGATAGCATCACTGACTCGATGGACATGGGTTTGGGTGGATTCTGGGAGTTGGTGATGGACAGGGAGGCCTGGTGTGCTGTGGTTCATGGAATCACAAAGAGTCAGACACGACTGAGCAACTGAACTGAACTAAATGGTCTTGGCCATGCTTAGTCACTAAGTCATGTCCAACTCTTTTGTGACCTCGTGGATTATAGCCCACCAGGGTTCCATGGAGTTTTCCAGGCAAGAATACTAGAGTGGGTTGCCATTTCCTCCTCCAGGAGATCTTCCCGACCCAGAAATCGAACCCACGTTTCCTGCATCTTCTGCCTCGGCAGGTGGATTCTTTACCACTGTGCAAACCTGAGAATCCACAGAATATGCAAACTATTTTAAGAAACTAGACTGTAAACACTTGGGGATGCTATTAAAGAGATTAGAACAGAGGAGCATAGAGCCATGTTCTACGCTGCTGAGACCAGAGTGTTAGGAGGCAAAGCATAAAGAGAGACCACAGCACACTTGGGAACAGAACCCCACATCAGATCCTAATCAGAGTTTATTTTTTCTGATCTTCCCATTCTTTATTCAATAAATACTTAAGATTAAAAAAAAAAGATACAAAAAAGGAAGGCAAAGCAGAAGCAGGGAAATCGATTAGGAAAAAGTACAATGATACAAAATCATTGGTGGTTTGAATCAGAGTGCTAGCTATGACCGTGGTCAAAGGGAGGTATCAACAGGTTGTGAGAAGCATTCATAATTGGAATATATTTTGAAGTAGAGCCAATAAGATTTTCTAGTCACCTGGATATGGACTGTGAGAAAAGGAAATAACTCAAAGATGACCCCAGTATTTGGCTGGAGATACTAAAAGAATGAAACTCTTGTGTTAAGCATTTATATATGGATTTCTACTCTACAATATATATATTTTTTAATTAATGGAAATTGTTTCTTTTCACAACAGAATAAATGTTCTAGAAACTATAAAACAAAGACATGACTAACGTGTATCCAGTTTTTCAAACATTGCATCACCGACTTATGGGAAGTAAGTACTTTTGTTTCATCTCTCTTTTAAGTAAAAAAAAAAGATACAAAAAAGGAAGGCAAAGCAGAAGCAGGGAAATCGATTAGGAAAAAGTACAATGATACAAAATCATTGGTGGTTTGAATCAGAGTGCTAGCTATGACCGTGGTCAAAGGGATGTATCAACAGGTTGTGAGAAGCATTCATAATTGGAATATATTTTGAAGTAGAGCCAATAAGATTTTCTAGTCACCTGGATATGGACTGTGAGAAAAGGAAATAACTCAAAGATGACCCCAGTATTTGGCTGGAGATACTAAAAGAATGAAACTCTTGTGTTAAGCATTTATATATGGATTTCTACTCTACAATATATATATTTTTTAATTAATGGAAATTGTTTCTTTTCACAACAGAATAAATGTTCTAGAAACTATAAAACAAAGACATGACTAACGTGTATCCAGTTTTTCAAACATTGCATCACCGACTTATGGGAAGTAAGTACTTTTGTTTCATCTCTCTTTTAAGTCATTAAAAAAATATGCAGTTTCAACACAGAATTAATTTGGGCTAAATGAACGCACTTAACAAGCTCTTTCTCATTACTGAGCCACAAGAAGGAATCTTCTCAACAAACAGCGATTTCTCAACATCATCTCTGCCATTCTTGAATGTTTTAACTCTGAGATAGAAAGTGACTCCTGACTCAGGATGTGAATTTCAGTGACGTTCATCACTCTGCTTGGCTGTTTCTCTGAACTTGCCACCGTGTCAACCCTTTGCAATGAGTGTGGGATGGAAGAGGCAGGATCCCTTAATAAAATTTTATCACTCGTTTCACCCAGTCCTGTAATAGGACTAAACTTAGAATATGATTCAAATGGGGTAGAAAGTTCAATTTTCAATGTGGCGAGTTGCCTTTAACAGGAATATTTATAAGAGGATTTTTACTAAATGCAGTTCCTTTATTAAATACAGCTCTCCTGACACCAATTTCTGAACTATAAATTTGTTCTGATTCCCAGAGGATTTTATGCCCTACCAACACTTAAGACTTGTGAGAGGCATGCCTTTTCTTTGGTAAATTGGGAAAAGAGTTGCTTGTAAAGGGGAAAGGAAGATTGACTTAAGAGCAGGGTCTGCTCGGCATAGAGATTTTAGGAAAAAGAACACATGGACATGAAGGATTTTCAGACTATCTGTGGCCAGTGTCTCTTTGAAAGTTTTCCTGTTGCCTGAGGGGTGTGCATCACTACAGAAGACCACAGGGTCTGAGAAAAGAAATATGACACAGTTGCTGAGCAGCATTCCAATATATCATGCTCAGCCATTCAGTTATGTTCTACTCTTTGTGACCCCGTGGACTTGAGCCCGCCAGGCTCCTCTGTCCAAAAGAGTATGTTTTATATTATGTGACTTGTACCACGATAAAAAATATTTTAAAAGTAGTGGTTCTAAATGACTTACTAAATTCTCTTTGTATTTTCTCCTGTCTTTTAATTGAACAGTTTATGTTTTATCCACAGTATTTTCCCTTCATTGGGCCATTTTGTTCTTTTTACCCCTCTACTCTCTTGAGTTCAATATTCGCTTCTTGTATTACCAGTTTCAATTACATGAGAAAATGGTAAAATATTAAATGTATACATAACAAAGATAGCTCTTTGCTAAATTCTCCCTACCACCACAAGCCATAATGTTTTCTGTGAGTCCTTCCATCAAATCTCTTCTAGATTCAGTCATCACAAGTTATACACAAGCTGCTGCTGCTAAATCACTTCAGTTGTGTTCAACTCTGTGCGACCCCATAGACGGCAGCCCACAAGCTAAATATGTTCACATTCAATATTTGCTCTAAAGTAGAAATCAAAAAATATGCATATAACCATTATCTCACCCCAGATTATAAATTGACTGAAGACCGGGAAATCATCTCATTCATAGGCCTGTAGCCTCAAACAGTGTTTGGCGTAAGAAAGGAGTTTAGTAAAATTGGTATGTGATGACATGCAAGCTAACCATGAGAGACAGAGGGTATTTAAGTCTACCACTCCACTCTTTTCCTCTTCTGTTCTTTGCCTCCTGTCTCTAACAATTCCTTTATATAACAAACAGAGAATCTAAAGTATGCTGTATTTATTTTTGATCCAAAATTATTATAGAGTCCTTCCTGATAGCCAATACAAAGATGGGTTTCTTGTCATTAGAGTGTAAAAGATGTCAACCATTTCAAGTTATATTAGAAATCTACAGTTACTATTGCAGATGGTAGACTTTTTGCTGTTGTTTGTATGTGGGAGATACATACACATTATATATATATATACACATAACATTTTAATTTTGAGACAATTATTCACATGCTATTGTAAGAAATAATGCAGAATGACTCAGTACACAAATAAGCACAAGAAAAATGGCTCAGAATAACTTTGCTGAATTATACCAACGTTAACATCCAGATTCTGAAGTTGTAGTATAGTTTTAGAAGATGGCTTGGCCTTTTGGCTAAGATCCAGTGTAGTATGGGGGCTTCCAAGTGGTACAATGGTAAAGAATCTGCCTGCCAGTGTAGGAGACACAAGAGATACAGATTCGAGGCCTGGGTTGGGAAGATCCCCAACCCAGATCCCCAAATGGCAACCCACTCCATTTTTCTTGCCTGGAGAATTCCCTGGACAGAGGAGCCTGGTGGGCTACAGTCCATGGGGTCGCAAAGAATTGGATGCAACTGAGCACACACACCAGTTTCTCCCAAAGCACCATCTTCTTGCACATATTTTGTGTATATTTAGTTCTGTGCAACTTTGTTACATGCATAGACTCATGAGATCACCACACAGTCAAAATTCAGAGCAAATTCATCACAAATTTCTTTTATACCAATAGTTGTCTCTCTCCTCCCGTCCCTAATACATGGCAATAATGAACCCGTTCTCCACTTCTGTCTCTTAAAGAATCTTGTCTATATAAAGGAAGCAGACAGAAGGTAACTTTTTGAGAATGGTTTTTATCACTCAGCATCTTTTCTTTGTGATCTGTCTTAGTTGTTACATGTATCATTAGTTTGATTCTTCTCAGTGCGGAGGAGTTTCCTATGGTTTGAATGTACCCCTTTGACTAACCAGCATCATATGGAAAGAAGTTTGGGACGTTACTAATTTGGGGCTATGACCAACAAAACTGCTATGAATATTTTTGTAAGGTTTGTGTGAGAAGATATGGTTTCACTTTCCAGGAATAAATAGGCATGTGTGCATTTGCTCTGCTGTATGGATAATATATGTTTAGTTTTGAAAGAAACTCCACGTGTGTTCCCAGAGTGGCTTACACGTCTTACATTCCTACTGGCAATGTGTGAGTGATACAGCTTCTCCAAACCCTCACCAGCATTTGATTTTATATGTTTTTTAAAAATCTAGTCAATCTTATAAGTAAATAGTGAGTCAGCTTGTTCTAGAGGAGAAATGATGACAGAAGAATCCTGTGAAAGCAGGTTTGGCCCATGTAAACTTCACAGATGAGTTTATTAACCAACCACAGCTGAACTTGGCATTCTATCTCAGTTTCCTTTATCTGATCTTGAAATTAAATCTGATTCTTTGTGACCCCATGGACTGTAGCCTACCAGGCCCCCCAGTCCATGGAATTTTCCAGGCAAGACTACTGGTGTGGGTTGCCATTTCCTTCTCCAAGGGATCTTCTCAACCCAGGGATCGAACTCCAGTCTCCTGCATTCTGAGCCATTTACACTGGGATACATTTACAATGTGTACTTCTTAGAATATTTATATAAATAAAATACATACAACATGTTTATATCATTGCCTGGCTTACAGTAATATGCACCATTATCAGTGATTTCTCCTTTAGTAGGTATTGCCCAGTGACACCATTTAAGCTTTGATGGTCCTAAAATGGTGAGTTTTAATGGCAATAAGAAACTTGAAGTCTTAGATTGAAAAGGAATCATTTAAAAGGAATTTGATTCCAGTCACAGATAATCATTTTACTACTACTTTCCACTCCTCTGGTATCACTCAGTCGGTTCAGTTCAGTCGCTCAGTCGTGTCCGAACTCTTTGCATCTAGTCAAAATATAAAAGCACTTAATAGTGGGAGGGATGTACATAAAATTCAAAGTGGTCCTTACTGTAAATGCTCATCTACTAAAAAAATAGATATGTACTGCCTAGTTCAGTTCTGAATTTTGCTTTTGATTGACAGGAACATTAAAATGTATCTTTCCATAGCACTTTCCTTTTTCATATAAACTAAGTAGATTTAAAGCTTGGATTCCCAAAACATTGCTGAAGATTCTAAGTTACTTAAAAAAATAAATTTCTCCAAATAATTTTCACAGTTAAGCTTAATTTAAAACTCATGTGTTACAGTTAACAAAGCAGTCAGCCTGCATTTTTCTGACAAAGTTCTACAGTAAGCTGTACAGGTTGTAACTGTGTTCAGGCACTGTTATTATTTCCTAGGGGTTATGAGCTGCCAGTTCTTCTACTTGCATAGTTCATTATGCCATTCAAAGTAGTTTCATCTTCACCATCTTATTTGTCTCTCCTAAAAGACCCCTAATGGTAAGGTATCCTGGGCACTCCTCATTCTGTTCTAAAGATGTGGAAACTAATGTAGTTCATTAAGCTAGTTACCTTGCTGGGCCTGGAATTCAAGTCTCTCCAGCCTGCATTTGTGCTTACCAACTCTCACTTCACCCCCTTAAGCTATTTCTCAGGGTAAAGCGAACTCTGTAGCTGAAAGGATGCAAGAGCATGATTGCCAAAATTGCAGCAGCAACTTCTATCAAAACGTTTACCCCTCAAGGTCCTTGGAAGATACTGTGCTAGTTGAAACTGTTGAGTTAAGATAGTCAGGTAGGGAGTTGCTGACACTCATTGTCAGACAGGTCAGGAAATGCATTTGCTATGCGGCACATTTACTCCAATACACCGTTGATTCTGGCCATCTCATAATCCAGTTCCCTGACTTATTTGCTTGTGCTGGTGCACAGGAGAATTCCCACACAGGTCTCTGCCTCTGCTCTTACTACAGCAAATGGACAACTCAGCAGTGATTTCAGTCATGGCACTTAAACATGGCTGTTAAAAGACTGACATGCAGAACGATTTTAAAGATCAATACAGTTCCTCCCTTAAAAAAAACAAAACCTCCCACCCACTAATTCTTATTAAAAAATTAAGCAAAATGTTCCATTTCCTAACTCAGAGGTAAAGAAACCTAACTGTGGCTCACCTTTGTCCTCCCAAGCTATCTGATCTTAGGATGTTATTAAATTTCCAAAGTTTCTTTTGTGAAATCTTGCCTATGTCTTCCTACTATCATCCTGAGATTCCAGGGAAGACAGTGTGTGTATGCCTGTGTATATGTGTGTGTGTGAGAGAGAGAGAAAACACTTGTGTGTATAGTGATGAGGGGGTCCTGATACTATAAGAATGGTGACATGATGGGTACATAATGATTTCAAATAGAGAATCAGGCCTACACTATTCTATTTCTTAACACCTATTTATTATTTTTGCCAAGTCTTTGCTGTTTAGTCGCTCAGTCGTGTCCGACTCTTTGCAACCCCATGGACTGTAGCACGCCAGGCTTCTCTGCCCTTTTCCATCTCCCAGAGCTTGCTCAAACTCATGTCCATGAGTCAGTGAAGCCATCCAACCATCTCATCCTCTGCCTCCCACTTCTTCTCCTACCTTCAATCGTCCCCAGAAGCAGGGTCTTCTCCAATGAGTCATCCCTTGGCATCAGGTGGCCAAAGGATTGGAGCATCAGCATCAGTTCTTCCAATGAATATTCAGGATTGATTTCCTTTAGAACTGACAGGTTGAATCTCCTTGCAGTCCAAGGGACTCTCAAGAGTCTTCTCCAATACCACATTTCAAAAGCATCAATGCTTCAGTGCTCAGCCTTCTTTATAGTCAAACTCTCACATCCATACATGACTACTGGGATAGCCATAGTTCCAACTAAACAGACCTTTGTTGACAAAGTAATGCCAAGTCTTACCCATTTAAATTTCCTGATGTCTCTTCTTAACATTTTGGATTTTCATAGTCACCAACATATTCAGGTCTTCATGTTTCTCACTCTTCTATTTCCTCCAGTTCTTCCTTTCTTTCTGATTGTATTTTGCTGAATTCAAGCACATGTACTGCATCATGAATCATAGCATATCCAAGTCCATAAACTTCCAATAACATTTATTTTCTGTCAAATTAAATACAATTCATTCCGATTTAGATTTCTCAATATGTTATCATCTTATCTTAAAACCTTCATCCTGCCTTTTCTCTCCTCATTTTCCTCTCAAACTGGATTACATTATTTTATTTAAACAATACATTTATCCTCCCATCTGGATGACTCACTCCTCCATCCTGTTCTGAATACTTACTTCACATCATCCTGAGAAATCCTGCTCACCTTCAAAGTCCTTCACTAATGCCATATTTTTTTAGAAGTTTGAGTTACATCTTATCTATATTTATTTTACAAATCCTACACTATTATAGCATAGTTATTTTTCTGCTTATAGCCCTGCATGAATTCCTTGAGAACAAAGGTAAAAAAATATGCCTGATCTTCTATCCCATGTGTGTTAATTTGCTTGGGCTGCCCTAACAAAATGCCAGAGACCAAGTGGCTTGAACAACAGATATTTATTTCACACAGAAGCCCAAGATCAACGTGCCAGGTAATTTGGTCCTGCAGTGAAGACCCTCTTCTTGGTATGCAGACAGCCACCCTCTTGTGCATCTCATGACAGAGAGAAAGAGCAAGCTGGTGTCTCTGTGTTATTGTTGTTTAGTCGCTAAGTTGTGTCCGATTCTTTGCACCCCCAGGGACTGTAGCCCACCAGGATCCTCTGATCACAGGATTGTCCAGGCAGAATACTGGAGTGGGTTACCATTTCTTCCTCCTTTCTGACCCAAGGATCAGACCCGCATCTCTTACATCTCCTGCATTGGCAGGCAGGTTCTTTAACACTGAGTCACTGGGGAAGTCTCCTGTCTCTGCTTACAAAGGCAATAATCCCACCATGAAAGCCTGGCCCTCACTACCTCGTCTAAACCTGATCACCTACCGAAGGCCCTGTCTTCAAACACCATCAAATATTTGCTAAAGGCCTCAATATATGAATTTTGGGGAGACACACTTCAAGGCATAGCACTGTGTGTAATTTAACATAATACTTTACACATAATAAATACTTATTGAACTGAATTGTAATAGAAACAAATTTCAAGAAGCAAATTTGATATAATAATGATAATGATGATTTTCCTGACTTCCAGATCCTTTCTTGGTAACAGATTCCCCCCACCCCACCACACACACACACACACACACACACACACACCACATAAAGGAAAAGAAAGGAAGAATTCTTACTCCAAGGATTCTCTAGTGAAAAGGCAATCCAGCATTATACTTCAACAACAAGAAATAATCCTGGCCCCCAAATTTTAAAATTACATTTGAATAAGCCATGATATTTTGCACATTTATTGAATCATTTCACTTTGGGAAAATTGTCTATGATAAAAAAAATTATAAATCAAAAGTAAGTGAAGTTAAGTAATAACCATTTTGAAACAAATTTATTAAATCTATGGAGATAAGCTCAGGTTTTGTCTACTCTGGCAAAATACACTGCACACTTGTAACTATAACTATAAATCATAATGGTATTTGTACTATTCGGTTCCAAAAGTCCCTTTTTTCTTCTAAGTTTTATAGATAAGCATTCTTTCTTATTTTTCACTGTATTCTCAAATATATGCAATAGAAGAGCTTTATCATTTTGTAGTACCAATTTCAATATAAAAAATACAACTTTGTATGGTAAGTATTTACAGAAAGAGAAAAGAAATCGTAACTCTCCTAGAAGAACTAAGGAAACTGTAACAGGAGAAGTCTTAGGATAGCTAGAGAGCAACCAATCTTCCTTAAAACATGGGGCTACAGTTTTAATTAAACACTGAAAAGCTTCAATAGTTCAAATACTTACTAAATTCATCATAAGACTGAAAAAGATTTGTGCTATCCAGGTTTGTAGGAAAATAAAGCCTACCTCAGAACTAACCATAGATTAAATGGCAAGGCAAGGAAGAACAAGAGTGAGTGATAGAGTGAGTGATATTCTATAAGTGTGAACTGCGCACTGTTTACACTATGCAACGTTGACATGCTTTTCTCTGTCTTCTCTGTTTAACAGCAGTTAAAAAGATGGAGATATCTGAATGAAAACATCTCACTGGGCTTCTGTCCACGTCCTGTCACTGGGAGTTTGACTCCACGTGTCAGATAAGTCAAGTCCCTGGATACTAATAATGCTGGTATAGGCTTCTGAGATTATACTATAAATTTTTCAATGGTTTCTGCCTCTCAGTGGATTCTCTTGATTCTCAGAAAAAGGTAAAGCCCTAGAAATCTCAGCAACCCAATGGTTATCACATGTTGAGATGCTCTGTGTCATCTCAGATCATCGACACACACATTTCAAACTTATAAAGCACTGATGTATAAACCAGCCTGACCAATCATAACATATATTCAACAAAAAAGAGTCAGACTGCCAGGGTTCAAGTTTCAGCTTGATGACTTCCTAGCAAGTTACTTAAAGACTATATCAATTTCTGAAATTGTGAACAATGGAAATAATCGCAGCTACCTTAGGCACTGCTGTGTCAATGAGCTAATATGTATAAAATGCTAATCATAGTGTTTGACATATAGTAAACATAAACTACACACACAATAATGATTTAGGGTTTGAGAAATGAGTGCAAATTATTAGTAGAAATAATATGTTAATACCTGGAAAATTAGAATTAAGTAGTTTGGTTCATCCTTTTCCTGTAGTCACTTTCACTGGCCAATTTTTGAAAACTATGTTTTTGCTGAATAATGGCTTATAAAAATATTGCATTTCATATCTTTCGGATTTTTAAGTCATGTAAACCAACTGAACTAACCCTATGACAAAGAGTTTTTACGTCAACTAGCCTTTTTGTTTGTTTCTAATTATAGGGAAAGAAGAATGTCAGTATTTCCAGATATTATTAAAAAAAAACAACTCATACTATTTTCTCCCAGTTTTTAACAATTTCTTAAGAAACCTTATTCTTCTATTTACATGTAACTGTGTATTTAAAATCTTCAAGCCTGGGATTCCTATAGACAGGCAGGCTTTATGTTGTTGGGTTACATCATGGAATAACTTCTGCGAAAATAAGTTGGAAAATATTATTACATCTATTCTCTGTGTTGCACACTGGCTGTTTATATTCCTGTTTATGTTGACTACTAAATAAAATACAAATAGCTCGTTGCACAATGTGGGTTTAGCCATTTTCAGCAAATCTTTTGTAGTTCCTAAAAATTCCTTATTAATGAGCCCTTCATGTATTGCTATACATATGTGTACACGAACTGATAGGATATCAATTAATGATCACATTCAGAATTCTTACACCTGGGTAATCAAAGGTTCTCTTTTTGGTCACCTGGCTTCCATATACTCTCCAGTGTTGGACCTTCCTGTCTTTAAGGCACTCTTGCCTTGCAGGATATAAAGAGAATACGAAGATGTCAAAGTCTTGCTTCCTCAGCCTTCCTAGTGACAATCCTGCTGGCATGAGATGTGGATTCAGAAACTCTTGCCCAACTTGGCCAAACAGAGCCTCATGGAGAGGAAGGGGATGGGGACCCGCTTGGCACTCAAGGTTGCCGCAGTGGCGGCCCCTGCTGGAGGGATCAGGGACAGCAATTCTCCGGGGCACCGGGCCCCCCAGGCAGCCCAGCACTCAGAGCGGCCACTTGGCCCCTGGGACTGGACCATTTCACAGATAGCATCAAGGAGCCTGTTCGGAGATGTGGCCGCAGACCTTGCTTCTCATTCTAGTCAGCCACACCCCCAAGCTGAGCTCTCTTATTCTCCCAGTGAAAAATTCTGCTCCTGCTGCTGCTGCTACTAAGTCGCTTCAGTCGTGCCCAACTCTGTGCGATCCCATAGATGGAAGCCCACCAGGCTCCCTCGTCCCTGGGATTCTCCAGGCAAGAACACTGGAGTGGGTTGCCATTTCCTTCTCCAATGCATGAAAGTGAAAAGTGAAAGGGAAGCCGCTCGGTAGTGTCCGACTTCTAGCGACCCCATGCAGCCTACCAGGCTCCTCCATCCATGGGATTTTCCAGGCAAGAGTACTGGAGTGGGTTGCCATTGCCTTCTCTGAAAAATGCTGCTAACAAATCCCATTTCTTCCCTAAATTAGTGAGGCGTGGCTTATGACGCTGCTCATCAGGGATACTCACCGATCTGCCAGCTGAGGATACGCCTCCTGAACGTAGCTGTTCTCACCTGGGCAGGTGAGTCCTGGCACTCACCGCATCCTGACTTGTTTCAACAGTTTGAGCACTCTTCTACGTTTTAGTATCTGTGAAGGCTACCCACCATTTCTTGTCTTGGACCTCATTCTGCTAAGAGATATTATTATTATTAAACTTTCTGGTTATTCTTATATAAGAAAGAAATACTCTGGACACATGTATTCAGGTCATTCTTCTTTACGTTCTCCGACCTCCTGTGGTGACTGTGTGAATCAGTCCCCACAGAATGAATCAGGCTGAGGACGCTTGGAAAAGGACCCTAGGACACACCTGTGTGTCCCGGAAGTAATCCTTCTGGAATCAGGCTGCCTGTCAATGGCTCCCTCAGAACTATTTCTTGTCTAACTCTGCTCTGTTTCACACAAATATGGAGATTTTTATGGCTGTTCTGCTGCGGCTCATAATTACCATGTTATCATGACATTCGATTTATCAGAATAGCGGGTAACTTTGATGGATATGAATCCATGATGAGAAGCGATGAAATATTTCATCTCACATTAGAATATACAAAGCCTGAAGACACATCTGCTGGGATCAGAACCTGCTGCCCTACATGCCGGCACTAGCAGGGCCGCTCAAGCATTCAGTTCAAGGATTGAAAATAGAACCACATCACATTATACAATCTTAGGATGCTGTGAGCAGGGAAAAGAGTTTGCAATCTTCCCTGGAGAAGGAAAGAAAAGAAAAATTAATGAAAAATTTAAAGAATCATAATGGACTCAATCTTCCAAACAGTAACACTGGAAGACAGAAATCCGAGAGTAAATTATTTGCAGACAAAGTTTTGCAACAAGCTGATGAAGGTCAGAGCTAACACAGAGGATACGTGAGAGTTTTCTTATGAAAAAGGGAAATAGACTATTTAGTACATGTGAACAAATGAAGAGGAGATTTTCATAAGTGAAAATAGATCTTGAATTAGCAATAAATAGAAAACAAAATATGCAATACATATTACGACCATAACAAAACAAGACAATAATTAGTTCTAGTCAAACACATGATTGTGTAGGAAAGAAAAGGAAGCAGTGATTACCACGTGGCTCAACAAAAGGGTATTTACATAATTATATTAATACAAACACGAGACCCTAGTATTAGCTTTAAAGATCCAGCAAGAGATGATATACACCAGTATGCATTGATGGGTGCTGCTAATCAGGACTGTGCCCACTCTGGTTGGCCAGAACAAGAGCTGTACCTGCGGTTAAGTATGCTGACCATCAGCTCCGACCATGCAGCGCAGGAGACGTGGCCCAGACGTGCGGGTGTGAAGGCCTGTGCAGGAGGCTGGGAGGGGGTCGTGGAGAAGGAACACTAACCCTCACCTTTCCAATCAGTTAGGAAGCATTGCCTGTAGGTGGGAAGTTAAGATTCTTGAATACAAGAATTGCATTTTTAAAATATGTCCAGAACAATGATAAAATATGAGGAGGAAGATGCAGAGAAAATGTTTTTTGATATTAAAAATGTTTATAGGCTTCCCTGGTGGCTCAGAGTTTAAAGCGTCTGCCTCCATTGCGGGAGACCTGGATTCGATCCCTGGGTCGGGAAGATCCCCTGGAGAAGGAAATGGCAACCCACTTCAGGATTCTTGCCTGGAGAATCCCATGAACGGAGGAGCCTGGTAGGCTACAGTCCATGGGGTCGCAAAGAGTCGGACACGACTGAGTGACTTCACCTCACCTTTATAGTAAAAAAGGTTTCTCAACTCTTTAAAATACATGCTTATATAACTTTGTTATTAAGATAAACTCTAAAGGTTTTATGTCTTGAGTGTCCACATGCTTAGTCTAAGGTACTATGTATTAGATTAGATCTCAAATTTTAAAATAGAGAATAATTAGAGCACTGTGAGAAATAAATGTCTGTCGTTAAGCCAACCAGTCTATGGAATTTTAATTACAGCTCTCAGAAAGAACTAAGACACATATAGTCCATATACTTTTCATTCTAATTATGTATTCAAAAACTAAATGTTGAAAAATGTGGTATCAATTTATTTTAATTTCCAAGGGATGGTTAACACAAATGAAAAATAAGTTGCGATAATTACATTGCACAATCAGAAAACATAGATGAGTCATAGGGATATGTTTCTATTTGAGCAGAAAATACATGAAATTATTAACATAATAGTACAAATGTCCAGGAAAACAAATCTTATAAGTTTGCATAAATTTTTGAAAAGATATTTTAAAGGGACTTCAAGAACATATTCTCTTTTAGAATAGTTTGTAATAACTTTAAAATAATAGAGTCATATATAGACCCTAAAATATTTTTCTAAAATAATTTATAAAATATATATATTATAAATAATATATATATAATAGTTTTATTGGAATTAAAATAATTTGCTTGCAACACAAGGATTAACCTGCATCAATTCTGCCTTAATCTGGTCCTTGTCCTTTTGCCAGATGATCCCGTGCTCATTGGTTTTCACTGTGTGAAAATGTTCCTGCTCACTTGTGTGTATCTAAGAGCTCTCCAGCACACACACTGGAATTAATCAAACTCACCTCCTTGGAACCCAGGGCTCATGGAAGCTTTTCAATCCATGTTTAAACCACAAATATCACCTAATCAATAAGACAATATTATCGAGGTAAAAGAATGTGACAGGATCCTCTGAAGTGAAGGAACAGAATCAAAGCCAAAGCTTTTCAGAGCTTAATTTATGAACTTAACACAATCTTCTGATTGAACAGAAGACTCCATGAGACTGGGGGTTTAGTCCGTAAGTCATGTCCTACTCTTGAAACCCCATGGACTGTAGCCTGCCAGGCTCCTCTGTCCAAGAGATTCTCCAGGCAAGAATACTGGAGTTGGTTGTCATTTCCTTCTCCAGGGGCTCTTTCTGACTCAGGGATTGAACCCAGGTCTCTCGCATTGGAGGTGGTCTCCTGCCTTGCAGTTGGATTTTTTACTGACTGAGCCACCAAGGAAGCTGCAAAACAGAGAATTCTGAGTATTTAAGAATACACATTGCCTCATTCACTGTATGATTAGAACTTTTTTCCACAGAATTCTAAAAATTCATGTTTGATGAGTCCATCCCCTATGGGAGAGTTTATTTTTGTAAGTTTTCCAAAAGCTATTAACACTAAAGTTTTCATCAGTCTTTCTGAATTTTCCTAAGCCACTCATACTTCAGTCTCTTAGATGATGACTTTGTGTTTTATCTCCTCTATTCAAATATCTAACACTGCCTCATCTAAGCTTATTTGCCAGTGCACTTGAATCCCACTTCACTGAGAAATAAGAACAATCAGAAGTGAACATCCATGGCACAGATGTCCTCTACAGCCTTATACAGAGTGAAATAAGTCAGAGGAAAGCAAATGTTGTATATTAATGCTTGTATATATATATATAATCTAGAAAAATGGTACTGCTAAGTCACTTCAGTCGTGTCCGACTCTGTGCGATCCCATAGATGGCAGCCCATCAGGCTTCCCTGTCCCTGGGATTCTCCAGGCAAGAACACTGGAGTGGGTTGCCATTTCCTTCTCCAATGCATGAAAGTGAAAAGTGAAAGGGAAGTCGCTCAGTCGTGTCCGACCCTTAGCATGGACTGCGGCCTACCAGGCTCCTTCATCCATGGGATTTTCCAGGCAAGAGTACTGGAGTGGGGTGCTACTGCCTTCTCCGAGAAAAATGGTACAGATGAAGCTATTTGCAGTGCAGGAATAGAGATGCACTTACAGAGAACAGACACGTGGGCCCGGTTGGGCAAGGAGAGGGTGGGACGACCTGCCAGAGTAACACTGAAATATATACACTACCCTGTGTAAAACAGCTAGCTAGTGGGAAGCTGCTGTACAAGGGAGCTCTGCTCAGTGCTCTGTGATGACCTAGAGAGTGGGAGGGAGTGGAGCAGGAGGGAGGTTCAAGAGAGAGGGGATATATGTGTACTCATGGCTGATCCACTTTGCTGTACAGCAGAAACTAGCTCAACATTGTAAAGCAGTTGTCCTCCAATCAAATATAAACTGAGAAAAGGAAAAGAGAATATCCGAAGGCTCCTAACATCACAACACCCACTTCCCAGGCTCTCCATCAATGAGTCCTGCCATCCATCCTGTTAATCCAGATGCACATCTCGCCACTGCCTACAACTGAGCTTGAAAATACCACATTTGTAAATACCACATTCCCTCCTACTTTTTCAAGCATATAATTCTGGATTCTCATGCGTCGTCACATTTTCTCAGCCAGCCGAATCACTATCCTTAGCAACAAGCATGTTATGATACCTCAGATCTCTTTTACAAATATCCTTTTATCTCCACATCTCCTTTCAGAAACTTCTGTTTTCCTCCCAGTCACCAAAAAGAACTTATAAAAAGAGTGAACAAGACTCACTGTTTCCAACTCCTCTCCCCCTACTCTCTCTTTAAACCATTTTAACCAACTTTTGCTCCCACCATTCCACCAACATTGATCACAAAAGATCCTCAGTGGCGTTCACCTTGCCAGATGAAAGAGTGCATTTGGTGTCTTCATCTTATTTGATCTACAAGTATCACATGAAACCTGGATCCCTCAGCCCTCTCACATACCCTTTTAGAATCAGCATTCCAAAGTACCAAATTCTAATGATTTTGTTCCTGTATCTCCACTGACTGATCTAAGTCACATCTTCCAAGTCTCCATCCTTTTCCCCTGTCCCTCAAACATTGGAAAGTCCTAGAACTCCTTGCTTTCCCATCAACCCTTACTCTGCTTGTTATCTTATTGATTCTCATGGCTTTAATTTCTATGCCTGCAACTCCCGAATTTATAAGAAGTGCCTGGGTCTCTCCCCTGAACTCTAGGCTCAGATATGTAAAGTATACTCAGCATCTCTACCAGGATGGATAAAATTTTAACCATTGAATTAATCACCCCAGTCCTCCTTCTCCCAGTTAACAGCATTTCTATACCAGATGCTTAGTCCAACATGGTAATTGTATTCTCTCATTTTTATCATCAATCTATAACAATAATTCATCTTATCCTCTCCTTTACTACCACCCTAGACAAGGTAATACATATCTCTTGTCTGTTTGATTTTAATAGTTTTCAAGCTAATATCCCTGCTTTCTTTCTTCCTTTCTTCCAGTGAACCTTTAATACAGAATGATGTTTTTATGACATGTCAGACTATGTCACTTCTCTGCTTAAAATCCCCGATGGTTTTTCATCTCATTAAGACTAAAAGTCAAGTCTTTACATGGTGCGTGAAGCCCTGCATATCTGAACCTTCATAATCTTTTAACTCATTCTCTCTTTGTTCACGCCACTCCAACTGCACAGAATTCTTTCTTCTTTTGCACCTGGGTACGTGTCTCTCAGATAATCTACACACCTGTTCCCTCTTTAGATCTTTGCCTACAAGCCACTATTGTAATGAAACCTGATATACCAGCCTATTTACAGCAGAAAACAAACAAAAAAAAACACCCTTTGTATTCCCTACATTCCTGCTTTATAGGTCTCAATAGAAGTGATAATCACCTGAAATATAATTACGTATTTACTTAATAAGCAACTTTCTCATTTCCAGAGGATCTTCCCAACCCACAGGTTGAACCCAGGTATCCTGCACTGCAGGTGGATTCTTTACCAGCTGAGCTACAGGGAAGCCCCAATTATATATTTGCTTTACAAACAACTCCCTCTCTTGGAACATAAGCTTCATGAAGTCACAGAACACATATTTCATGAATGAATAAAAAGTAGCTTTTAAAGTGATGGTGTCTTTTACAGTTGAGAGCACTTCAAAATAGAGGAAATATGATAATTATTATGTTTTAAGTGTAGACTTTACAGACTATTTTTGAACAACTTAGGAACATAATTGCAAAGATTCACATTACAGTGAAAATGATTCTTATTTTAAATAACTGCCTTTAATCTCAGCTCAGCCTTCAAGGACATTCAAAAATAGATCTTAGGACCCTGGTCACATCTCCATTCTTTCCCCCAGAGCAGCTTTCTTCTTAATACTAGTCCTGTTGCTGCTGCTGCTGCTAAGTCACTTCAGTCGTGTCCAACTCTGTGCGACCCCATAGACGGCAGCCTACCAGGCTCCCCCGTCCCTGGGATTCTCCCGGCAAGAACACTGGAGTGGGTTGCCATTTCCTTCTCCAATGCACGAAAGTGAAAAGTCAAAGTGAAGTCGCTCAGTCGTGTCTGACCCTCAGCGACCCCATGGACTGCAGCCTACCAGGCTTCTCCATCCATGGGATTCTCCAGGCAAGAGTACTGGAGTGGGGTGCCATTGCCTTCTCCGACTAGTCCTGTTAATTCACGAATATTTCTTAAATGGCTTCATTCTCAGTAGGTGATCTTGGCTTGTACTTCAGAATGAGAACAGACATTAAAAGTGAAAACAGCCCGGCAGTCTGAGGTTCTGTCTCATCAGGAAGCTGGTTTGAGTTGCTAAAGTCAATAGAGTGGGAGGCACAGAGACAAGAGACAGGGATTTATTTCTCTTTCTAGTTATACTGAAGAGGGTATCACACCTGTCATCCCCACGATTTCAAACAAACGTTTCTTCCTTAATACTATCTGTATTGATTCATTGAGTGTTTATTATATACTTGTGAGAGTTGGACTGTGAAGAAAGCTGAGCACCAAAGAATTGATGCTTTTGAACCTGTGGTGTTGGAGAAGACTCTTGAGAGTCCCTTGGACTACAAGGAGATCCAACCAGTCCTTTCTGAAGGAGATCAACCCTGGGATTTCTTTGGAGGGAATAATGCTAAAGCTGAAACTCCAGTACTTTGGCCACCTCATGCAAAGAGTTGACTCATTGGAAAAGACTCTGATGCTGGGAGGGATTGGGGGCAGGAAGAGAAGGGGACAACCAAGGATGAGATGGCTGGATGGCATCATGGACTCGATGGACGTGAGTCTGAGTGAACTCCGGGAGATGGTGATGAACAGGGAGGCCTGGCATGCTGCGATTCATGGGGTTGCAAAGAGTCGGACACGACTGAGTGACTGAACTGAACTGAACTGAATTATCATCCAGTTATGCTTTTTCTGGACTTCTCTGGTGTCTCAGATGGTCAGGAACCTACCTGCAATACAGAAGACCAGGGTTTTGTTCCTGAGTTGGGAAGATCCCCTGGAAGAGGAAACGGCAACCCACTCCAGTATTCTTGCCTGGCGAATTCCATGGACAGAGGAATTGGTGGGCTATAGTCGATGGGGTTGCAGAGCCAGACACGATTGAGTGACTAGTACACACACACACACACACACACACACACACACAGACACACACACACACTTTTTCTCTTTTGCTGTTCAAATTGTTTCAGCTTTGGCCTTGGTCACCCTTTCACTTTTCTCCTGTGCCCTGTAGACATCATTATGGATGTTTTGAGCACTTTCTTACTTTCTGGCACTAAAAGACCCTCCAGATTTATCTCATATATTCCTGCCCCAGTCATGTTGTTGTTGTTTTTGGTTAGTTGCTAAGTTGTATCCGACTCTTTTGTGACCCCATGGATTGTAGCCCACCAGGTTCCTCTGTCACAGGAATACCCAGGCAAGAATAATGGAATGGGTTACCATTTCCTCCTCCAGAGAATCTTCTAGACCCAGACATTGAAGCCTTGTCTCCTGCCCTGCAGGTGGATTCTTTTATGGCTGAGCCATTGGAGAAGCCTTGCGTGCATGCATGCTCAGTCACTTCAGTCATGTCCAACTCTCTGCAACCAGGCTCCTTTGTACATGGGATTCTCCAGGGAAGAATACTAGAGTGGGTTGCTGTTTTCTCCTCCCAGAGATCTTCCCGATCCAGGAACTGAACTCATAGCTCCTGCATCTCCTGCTTTGCAGGCAGATTCTTTTTCTACTGAGCCACCTGGGAAGCCTGGGGAAGCCCCAGAATCAGTCAGATCTCTAAGAAGTCCTGATTTCTTTTCAGGGAGAAGGCCACCATATAAACCACATCTGGGCTATGTCAGCTGACAGAGCAAGGAAATATATGTGTGTGAGGTGAGGTGAAGTCGCTCAGTCGTGTCCGACTCTTTGCGACCCCGTGGACTGCAACCTACTAGGCTTCTCCGTCCATGGGATTCTCCAGGCAAGAATACTGGAGTGGATTGCCATTTCCTTCTCCAGGGGATCTTCCCGACCCAGGGATCGAACCCGGGTCTCCTGCATTGGAGGCAGACGCTTTAATCTCTGAGCCACCAGGGAAACCTATTATAAATGTGTCTATAAGTAACTACCTCGATGTATATTAAGCTAAACATGAGATTAAACTGATGTATCCAGTTCTAATCCACAACCACAGGATCATTCTGGTCTCCTCCCTGGTTGACTCTTACTAAGTCAGCCACTAAATCTCTCTGGTTATCTCTTATTCCAACACTGAGAAATCTGATGTCTACCATCCTTCATCCATATGCATGATGTCAGAACCCATGTAAAGCAACCTAAGAATCTCTATCCATGCTGAGTGGGAAACACCTGTGCCCTCTGAAATTACTATCTGAGCAACAGAAAATGTCTCTGTGACTCAGATTCCTCCTCTATAAAATGGAATAATGACTGTATCTACCTCATACCATAAGTGTTAAAGGATAAATATATAAAAGTGCTCAGTTCAGTGCCTGCCATATATCAAGTGCCTGTAGTTATTGGCATTTGTTGTTTTGTTGCTATTAAGTATTAATAGCACATATGTCTTCTAGCCATGATTCTACTGCATTTTGCTGTGCTGTGCTTAGTTGCTCAGTCGTGTCTGACTTGTTGCGACCCCATGGACTGTAGCCCTCCAGGCTCCTCTGTCCATGGGGATCCTCTGCACAAGAATACTGGAGTGGGTTGCCATGCCCTCCTTCAGGGGATCGTCCCAACCCAGGGATCAAACTCGGGTCTCCCACATTGCAGGTGGATTCCTTACCAGCTAAGCTAGCATGATAAAACTTTTTTTTTTTTTTTTTAAAATACAGGTTATCTTTATTGTTAAAAATGTGAGTGATATAAAATGGCCTTTCAACTTGCCTGATAGTGTAGTGGATAAGAGTCTGCCTTCTAGTGCAGGGGACACAGGTTCGGTCCCTGGTCTGGGAAGATCCCACATGCTGCAGAGCATCCATACCCACGCAACACAAGTGCTGAGCCTGCACCCTAGAGCCTGTGCTCTGCAACAAGAGAAGCCTGTGCACCACAACTAGAGAGCAGCCCCCACTTGCCACAACTAGAGAAAGCCCACGCAAAAGCGAAGAAGACCCAGCACAGACAAAAATAAATAAGTAAATTGACAAATAAAAATTAAAAAATAATAAAAAATCACTCCAGATGGTGACTGCAGCCATTAAATTAAAAGACGCTTGCTCCTTGGAAGAAAAGCTATGACCAACCTAGACAGCATATTAAAAAGCAGAGACATTACTTTGCCAACAAAGGTCCATCTAGTCAAAGCTATGGTTTTTCCAATAGTCATGTATGGATGTGAGAGTTGGACTATAAAGAAAGTTGAGCACCGAAGAATTGATGCTTTTGAACTATGGTGTTGAAGAAGACTCTTGAGAGTCCCTTGGACTACAAGTAGTTCCAACCAGTGCATCCTAAAGAAAATCAGTCCTGAATATTCATTGGAAGGATTGATGCTGAAGCTAAAACTCCAGTACTTTGGCCACCTGATGCAAAGAACTGACTCAAAGCTGGGAAATATTGAAGGTGGGAGGAGAAGGACACAACAGAGGATGAGATGGTTGGATGGAATCACTGACTCAATGGACATGAGTTTGAGTAAGCTCCAGGAGTTGGTGATGGACAGGGAGGCCTGGCATGGTGCAGTCCAGACAGAGGCCTGGCGTGGTCACAGTCAGACACAACTGAGCGACTGAACTGAACTGAACTGAAAAAATAACAAAATGGCCTTTCAAAGTTGATGTGAAAGACAAGAATTTATTTATATAATAACATTGCTTATTCCATATACCATTTATAAACTGTGTGAACATGTCTATACAATATTTTAAGATACTTTAGTAATTGATAAAATTGCTATATTTGGGGATAATGCATTCAAGCCCTATATTTAAATATTTGTTCATTTTAAATAAATCAATGTCCAATTAACTAAACATGCCAGGTATATTTATGCATCAATATTGTTTTCCTTTGACCTGGTTTTCCTCTAGCTTTCCTGTTTATTTTCTTCATGTTACATATATCTCAATATCTCAATAAAGATGAGCTGTTTGTAGGAAGGAACACTTTTACCCCTCCTGATATTTCTTTCTGGAGATGGCTCTTTCTTCTTAAATTTATTTTTTTAATTGGAGTATAATTGCTTCATAATGTTGTGTTGGTTTGTGCTGTGCAACATAGTGAATCAGCTCTATGTACACATATATCCCCTCTCTCTTGTGCCTCCCTCCCACGCCCGCATCCCTCTCCTCTAGTCATCACAGGGCACTGAGCTGAGCTCCCTGTGGTATACAGCAGCTTCCCACTAGCTGTCTATCTTACACATGGTAATAGAGATATGGCAATGCTACTCTCTCAATCCATCCCTCCCTCTCCTCTCTCTGTGTCCACAAGTCCCTTCTCTATGTCTGTATCTCTATTCCTTCCCTGAAAATAGGTTCATCAGGATCAGGAAGGCTCTTTCCTAAGTCTTCTTAAACTTGTCTCAGCCTGTATTCCTCCCCTAGATGTAGCGTACGTTACCTAGTTGTCTGATCAAAGTCAGTGGTCATCCTTCATGGGTGAATGGAGTTAATTTTTCCATAGTCCAGAGCATCCAGAGGGATTGTTTGATCTGTTTTTGCATCTCATCCTACAAGGACCAAGATGTAACTGGGGTGAGATGTAACAGCTTGTCCAACTTTCTCCAGTGGTTTCTCAAAGTCAGTCTTTACCTGACTTTTCTGGTGGGTAGGAGAGAGCAAGATCCCTCTGACCACCCTGAGCAAGGCTCGCATTCAGTAGATAAGGACTGTGTGGCTTTACAGTTGTTAAGCTTGGATGTTCCCATTCTAAATGATAGAAGTCTTTGCCATGAAGTTGTTAAGTATTTTGATGACCAGTTCTGCCCGAAGCTGCATTCCCTGGCTGAGCCTTTAGGAGTTAGGAGAGTGATTCTTTTCATTCTCTATTTACTGCATGTTTAGTGTGTTTGTTTCTTATTCAGCAATTAGTTCATACCTCAGAGAAAAAACGTGCTATTTGTTGGCTCCACTGAAAACCTCAGGGCTGCCAGGGTACTCTAATCCAGGGATTACCATTCACACTGTTTTCAATGATAAATGCGCCCCTGGAGCACAAGTATGCAACATCCCAACAAAATATGTCAAATGAAAAATTACTTGTCTTTTAGTATAAATGAGCATATTGAATTGCTCTTTAGAGATTTAAGAATTATTTCATTAATCCACAATCAATTCTGAACATGTCTGTCCATTTCTTTGGCGCATGTTTTTGTCTTAAGAGAAATTACGTTACATAGAAATAAACAACCAAAGATGCTGAAACACACAAAGAGAGACATACACCACTCACTCAACAGCTCTTCAAAGCACAATTTATTCACTTCAAGACAGCAAGTATTAAAGACTCTGGGACGTGATAAATTGGGTCTATTGTTCTGTTCCCTGAGTTTTGCAGGCTTCTGAGTTGCTGGCATTTGAGAAAGGAAAGGAAACTGTTATATCTGCATCTTGCTTCCTATTAAGCTTGGATCTGCTCTACATCACAAATGCTGTGCTCCCAATTGACAGAGATGAGGGACTTGTGCACTTAACAGATGGCCTTTTCATAATCACCCTGCCCAATTGTTTTTAACTGGCTTTGTTTGTCTTCAAAGCTATCTCCAACACCTGTTTTAGTTCAGGATAATCTTTACAAAAATATCAGGAGTAGTGAAGTCGGAAATCATACGGCATGAGTTTTCCTAGGTTCTACACACAATAGAGAAGCTTCTCTGGTGGCTCAGTGGTAAAGAATTCACCTGAAATGCAGGAGATACAGGCTCTATCCCTGGGTCTGGAAGATCCCCTGGAGAAGGAAATGGTAACCTACTCCAGTATTCTGGCCTGAAAAATCCCATGGACAGAGGAGCCTGACAGGCTACAGTCCATAGGCTTACAAGAGTCAGACACGTCTTAACGATTAAACCACCATCACCACACACTATAGAGAGTCAGTCAGTTCAGTCAGTTGTGTCCAGTTCTTTGCGACTCCATGGACTGCAGCACACCAGGCCTCCCTGTCCATCACCAACTTCCAGAGTTTACTCAAACTCATGTCCATCATGTCGGTGATGCCATCCAACCATCTCATCCTCTGTCATCCCCTTCTCCTCCTGCCTTCTATCTTTCCCAGCATCGTATTTTCAAATGAGTCAGTTCTTTGCCATCAGGTCACCAAATTATTGGAGTTTCAGCTTCAGCATCAGTCCTTCCAAAGAATATTCAGGACTGATTTTCTTTAGGATGGACTGTTTGGATCTCCTTGCAGTCCAAGGGATTCTCAAGAGTCTTCTCCAACACCACAGTTCAAAAGCATCAGTTCTTCAGTGCTCAGCCTTCTTTATAGTTCAACTCTCACATTCATACATGACTACTGGAAAAACCATAGCTTTGACTAGACAGACCTTTGCTGGCAAAGTAATGTCTCAGTTTTTTAATATGCTGTCTAGCTTGGTCATAACTTTTCTTCCAAGGAGCAAGCATCTTTTAATTTCATGGCTGCAGTCACCATCTACAGTGATTTTGGAGCCAAAAAAATAAAGTCTCCCACTGTTTCCATTGTTTCCCCATTTATTTGCCATGAAGTGATGGGACCAGATGCCATGATCTTAGTTTTCTGAATGTTGAGTTTTAAGCCAACTTTTTCACTCTCCTCTTTCATTTTCATCAAGAGGCTCTTTAGCTCTTTGCTTTCTGTCATAAGAGTGATGATATCTGTGTATCTGAAATTATTGATATTTCTCCTGGCAACAGAAGACTCTTGCTATAGAAACACATACACACACATTAACAGTCTGTGTTCTCGGGAAATCCACTGTCAAGTTATAATTATTGACCACATAGCACAACATGGTTAGATGGTTAAAAGCTATATTAGATGGAGAAATATAAAAAGAACCAGGAATTAATTTTCTCTAAGAAAACACCACCAACTTCTGCATTGCTAGTTGTGTATGTCAACTTTGTAGATCCATATGACCACAGTAAATGTGGCAAGCCTGTACTTCCAAAGCAATTGATTCATAAAAGTTATTTAATAACCAATATGTGAATTTTATATTAGCTATATATATATATATGCACACACACAGACACATACATATGTATTCATGAGTATATTCAGTCAGCCAATCAGTTATCAGATTATTCCTCACACTCTTAGTTTGCTGCTAAGTCGCTTCAGTCGTGTCCGACTCTGTGCAACCCCATAGACGGCAGCCCACCAGGCTCCGCCATACCTGGGATTCTCCAGGCAAGAACACCGGAGTGGGTTGCCATTTCCTTCTCCACACTCTTAGTTTACTGATAGCAATAAAGCAATAGATAGATAGATAGACAGATAGATGAAGCAAATCAAGCAAGTAAAAAATCTGAAAGATTCCACAAAGAGGGGAAAAAAAGAAACCTCCATAATCTCTTGTGTTTGTGATATAAAGGATTGTAATTATTACTTCAGCTAAGAGACTGGAAAAGAAAACTGATCCCTAACTGGAATCACGTGGTCAATAATAACTGTTCTTAAAGTTAAACTACAGCCCTCATCTTCCTGTGGTCGACGGTGCAGGGCCCCACACAGAGGAGCTGAGAATCAACGACACTCGACCTTCCCACCCTGAAGCAGACAGGAGGTAGAGAATAAAGTAGTACTTACAGGCCATGAGAGCAGACCCAGGTTCTCCCCAGGCAGCGCCCGGCTTTCCCTGAGCAGCACTCCAACGTCTGCAATGTGACCACTTGAGGATCTTATAACACGGGTTCTTATTCACCTTTGCCTACAGAAAAGTCAGATTACTTCATTCCAGCAAAATCCTGGGAGATGCCAAGGCTAGCTATCTGTAGGGAAGTTTGAGCAGCAACTCTCCAGGACTTCTCTGTCTCAGGTAGGAAGGGTAGGCATGTAACAAGCAAACTGGCTCCACGCCCCTGCAGCTGAAGCCTTTACAAGAGAAATAGTGAGATCAACCGTCCTCTTCCCAGTGGATCCACAGCCAGAGAAACACCTTTCCTGAGAGGCAGCCAAATCCCCCCAGAGAAGTATAGTGTATAAAATTTTAAAAAGTCACAAGTTTTCATCAACTTGGTAACACAAAAAAGAACCCCACAATAGTTACTTCTCACTTTTGAAAATGCCTTGCACAAGTCTTCTCTTAAGGTCCTCCATCTCTTTGCCCCTCATTCTCACCCCTCCCTTCTCCCTAGCATCTTTCTCTACATTTTCTCATTTTGAAATTCCTTCTTTTATTTCTTCTGGGTCATGCAGATACCAAAAGCTTGTTTTTATTTTTGCCATTTTTCTGTGAGCTTGAAATATTTCCAACAGTTTTAAGAAGATGAAAAAAGATTGAAAAGGGACTTCCCTGGTGGTCCAATAGTGAAGACTCTGCATTCCCAGGCCCAGGTTTCAATCCATGGTCAGGGAACTAGATCCTGGAGACAGCAACTAAGAGTTTACATGCTGCAATTAAGACCCAGTACAGCCAAAAAAAAAGAAAGAAGATAAAAAAGGTTGAAAAGGATAAATTTATACAAGCACAACTCCAAACTATCTTTGCTGACTCAGATTATCCATCATCTCATTTTGCACATTCCGTCATAACTCAGTCTGTAAAGAGTCTGCCTGCAATGCAGGAGACCTAGGTTTGATCCCTTGATCAGGAAGGTCCCCTGGGGAAGAAAATGGCAACCCACTCCAGTATTCTTGCCTGGGAAATCCCATGGACAGAAGAGCCTGGCAGACTACAGTCTATGGGGTTGAAGAGCTGGACACAACTGAGCGATTAAGCACACGTGTACATACATATGTATATATGCTTAGGTTTACTTTTTTTTTTTTTTTTTAATTTTATTTTTTTACTTTACAATGCTGTATTGGTTTTGTCGTACATTGACATGAAGCCACCACAGGTGTACATGAGTTCCCAACACTGAACCCCCCTCCCGTCACCCTCCCCATATCCTCTCTCTGGGTCATCCCAGTGCACCAGCCCCAAGCATCCTGTATCCTGTATCCTTAGGTTTCTTTTATATATTTATATATGCTTTTTATATATGTATATATGCTTAGATTCACTTTTGAAGAGTAAATTTTACATATCAAATTGATCTGTTTACTGTCAACAATATTTCCTGTGGGGACCCAAGTGATTTACTTAAAACTTTAATCAGTATTGCTATTTTAGAAATACTTTTGCCCTAATTTCCTTCTTCCCTGGGACATGTTGACAGTTATTAGTGCTGATGCTTTTGGAAGTAGGTTAATTTCTTTAAGTTATGCTTTACTCTTGTTAACCTGATTGCTCAGTTGGTTGGTAAAGAATCTGCCTGAAACGCAGAAGACCCAGGTTGGATTCCTGGGTCAGGAAGATCTGTTGGAGAAGGAATAGGCTACCCACTCCAGTATTTCTTGGGCTTCTCTTGTGGCTCAGCTGGTAAAGAATCTGCCTGCAATGTGGGAAACCTGAGTTCAATCCCTGGGTTGGGAAGATCCCCTAGAGAAGGGAAAGGCTACCCACTCTTGTATTCTGGCTTGGGGAATTCCATGGACTGTATAGTTATTCTTTTGGGATTGGAATAAAAACAGATTCTGGCTTAATAATCCAGTTTTACAAAAATTCTTCAATTCAACAACATTTAAAGTAATCTTGGTTCTAATTATTATAAAAGCCCAAGCTGGTGTTGATGCATTGTTGGCAATAAAGCTGAATATAAAATTTTTTTTTCCAAAAGAAGTATAAAAGTGAATTGCTTTAGAGGGAGAAATTCAAAAGGATTGTTGATAGCTTTATAAACACCTCCAAAATGTTAGAGGAACTCCAAAGAGAGTTTAATGGTTCGGCTGGGAAAGAGAAAAACAGAAGGAATGTTACAGTGGGAAAGGGAATTGTTAAATTTGTTTCCAATGGCTTGTCGGTGCAGATACTCTTGAAAATAAGAAAACCAATCTACAGATATGTTCCCTATGCTGTGCTGCAAAATCAGAGATTATCAGAGGCAAGAATCAATTGTCTACCAAAGTTTGCAGTTTTGTTCATTTCTATCAGATTTTTTTTGAAGATATGCACTTAAAAATGTCAGATTAGCTCTGTTATATAATTTAGTTTAGTGGCAAGTGCATATTAGTTTCTTTGCTAAAATTATATCAATTGATAGTTGTATTCTTTCTCATAAGTTTGTTCTAAGAAGTTTATGAAAACAAATTATTTTAGTTATCATATATTAGTAAAATGTGTGCTCATTGCTCAGTCGTGTCCTACTCTTTGTGACCCCATGGACTGTAACCTGCCAGGCTCCTCTGTCCATGAAATTCTCCGGGTGAGAATATTGGACTGGGTTGCCATTCCCTTTTCCAGGGGATCTTCTGGACCCAAGGATCAAACCCCAGTCTCATGCATTGCAGGCAGACTCTTTATCATCTGAGCCATCAGATATTGAATTCTTCAGTTTTACATAGGCTTTTAATTCTACATTTGTTTGCTTGTTTGTTTTTAAGAACTATGAATCCAAGTTGAAATCGGTTCACATTGTTATTTTAATTAAGTATAGATGGACGGAGGAGCCTGGTAGGCTGCAGTCCCTGGAGTCGCGGAGAGTCAGACAAGACTGAGCGACTTCCTTTTCACTTTTCACTTTCATGCATTGGAGAAGGAAATGGCAACCCACTCCAGTGTTCTTGCCTGAAGGATCCCAGGGACGGGGGAGCCTGATGGGCTGCCGTCCATAGGGTCGGACACGACTGAAGCGACTTAACAGCAGCAGCAGCAGCAGGAGCAGGATATTAAGTAGATTTACATGTTGGTTCATAGTCATGGTACTAAATTAAAGTAGGTGTAGATGGTCATTTGTCATACAGATCTTTTTAAAATGTATTAGAAATTCTAGTGTACACCTGATTTCATGGCAATGGATTTTATAATGACCATATATATTCAATAATTTATAATGAGTTTTTACTCTCTTGTAGGTGTTTTTATACATTATGTCAAATCCTAATAAGAACTATAGAAGTAAGATATTACTTTGCATCCCAAAATATTCTCATCTTTTAAAGAAAATTCTGCACACAAACTAAACTGAATATTTTTAGCCCTTCTTAAATTAATCTTCAAGCTCTCACAAATTCAAGTTAGTTGCTCAGTAGTGTCCAGATCTTTGTAACCCCATGGACTGTAGCCCACCAGGCTCCTCTGTCCAGGAGATTCTCCAGGCAAAGATACTGGAGTGGGTTACCATTCCCTTCTCCAGAAGATCTCCCCCACTCAGGGATCAAACCTAGGTCTCTAGTATTGCAGGCAGCTTCTTTATTATCCAAGCCAGGAAGGAAGCCCAAAACTTGTATTTGTGTTTCAGACTGAGACATTATCTCAAGTGCTGAGTCATGGTCAGGAAGTGCTGTTGTCTTATCTCCTGCTCAAGCTTCCAATCTCCTGATTATCTTTCTCATCCTTTGAAGTCTCAACTTTAATATACATTTTTATGAAGATACTCCTTTTCCTCAGTGAACTGGTTCACTTGCCACTCCTTCAAGTTCCCACATTCATTTCTTAATTTCCCTTATGTTGCTTATTTGGAGATCTGAATCTTCCTCTAATCTCAACACTATGAAGCCAGGGGTTTTAATGCTTCTGCTTATTAAAGTACCCCAGGGTTTATTATGGTGTCTGGTGTATAATATGACTCATTAAGAGTATTTTGTGTGTTAATGATAGGATTCCCATTTACACTGAAAAAAATTGAAGTTCAGGCAGAAAGGGAGCATAAGCAGTCTTACCATCAATAAGGGGCAGAACTAAGATTCCAAATAAATTTGTTTTCATTTCAATCTCATGTTGTCTTTAACAACACACCATTTAGCATGTCTGTGAACACAGAAGTACCCTCTGGCATAAGGTTCTGGAAAGAGATAATTTAGAGGAATATTAGCATCTGATACATTCAGATTCTAAAATCCAGGGATAAGCTTGTGCTATTTATTGATAATAATGGGAAGGACAAGAGATTGTAAGTTAATTTGATGTTTGGATTGGATATGAACACCCAACAAGAATACTTTGGAATACATATTATGGGTTTCATTTGATAAGTATAAAAATCAATACAAAATAAAGCACGAGACAAAGTGTGTTAAACATATATTAAAATACTCTTGCCATATATCAAAATATGCTTTATTGCCTTTGTACCTTGCAAGCACTTTATTCACTATCCTGTTGCTTTTCCAAGGTAATTCCTGAATTTTACATATAGAAACAAATACTGGGAAATGCCCAGTTTTTACCCTTTGCAATGGTAATTTCTTTACCAGACCACAGTAACAAAGTATATATGAATTCCTGCAAGTCTCAGCTAATTTATCCATTTTCCTCTTTGTTTAAGTAGATTTCAACCACTTATAATATAGTCTGCATTTATGTTCTAAAAATGGTCAGAAAAAAAGTGCTGACTTAAAGAGAATTTGATAATCTTCCACCAAGTAACCTTACTAAGATTGATTGCATTTTTGCTGATAAATTTTGATTTTCCACATAGAGTTTTAACACAAGGGACTAATAAAATTGAAATGCTTTAGAGGTCTTTTGACTCCCTTTCCTTGGAAATCGGAAAAGACACTGACTAAATTGTTTCTCATTCTGTGCTTTGTTATTTATTAAAGTTTCAAATCTCAGTGTCTATGTGTCCTATGCTGATGAGACTGATGCTGAAGCTGAAGCTCCAGTACTTTGGCCACCTGATATGAAGGGTCAACTCATTGGAAAAGGCCCTGATTCTGGGAAAGATTGAAGGCCAAAGAAGGGGGTGGCAGAGAATGAGACAGTTAGATAGCATCACTGACTCAATGGGCAAGAATTTGAGCAAACTCCTGGAGATAGTGAAGGACAGGGAAGCCTGGAGTGCTGCAGTCTATGGGGTCACAAAGAGTTGCACACAATTTAGCAACAGAACAACAACATTGAGTCCTATAGCCTCTGAGAAGTTGTTTTCAATTTCTGTTGCAATGATACTGATGACGATAATCAAGGAGAATTACAGGAATGCCTCCTCTACTGATTGCATAAAAATAAGTATTGCAAACCTCTTTAAGCTCATCTTGTTAAATTTATGGCAGAAAGCAATATGACATTGTCTCATGGGAACAGAGCACACTTGTCCAGATGACTTCCCTAATTTAGGGCTCTACTATCAGATTTTTTCTTGCAGGGACATGAAATAAACTTGCCACTTAAAAAGTGTTAGTCACTCAGTCGTGTCTAACTCTTTGCAACACATGGACTGTAGCCAGCCAAGTCTCCTTTATTCATGGAATTCTGCAGGCAAGAAGACTGGAGTGGGTAGCCATTCCCTTCTCCAGGGGATCTTCCCAACCCAGGCATCAAACCTGGGTCTCCTAAATTGCAAGCAGATTCTGCACTATCTGAGTCACCAGGAAAGAGTGTCAACAGAAATGCACTATTTGAATACTTATTGTCCAACTATTGCTAAGTCACTTCAGTCGTGTCTGACTCTGTGCGACCCCATAGACGGCAGCCCACCGGGCTCACCTGTCCCTGGGATTCTCCAGGCAAGAACACTGAAGTGGGTTGCCATGTCCTTCTCCAATTATGAAAGCAAAAGGTGAAAGTGAAGTCACTCAGTCATGTCTGACTTAGCGACCCCATGGACTGCAGCCCATCAGGCTCCTCCATCCATGGGATTTTCCAGGCAAGAGTACTGGAGCGGGGTGCCATTGCCTTCTCTGATTGTCTAACTAGGATTTAACAAAATTCTCAAATCCTAATCCCAAGGACACTCTTGGATTCGAAATTATTTTCTGCCCTCCTCGAATCACATTCAGGCTTCCCAGGTAGCTCAAATGGTAAAGAATCTGCCTGCAATACCAGAGACCTGGGTTTGATCCCTGGGTCAGGAAGAACCCCTGGAGAATGGCAACACAATCCACTCCAGTGTTCTTGCCTGGAGAACCCCGGGCAAGAGGAGCCTGGTGGACTACAGTCCATGGGTCGCAAAGAGTTGGACACGACTGAGCAACTAACACACACAATCACATCCATACACCTACCACCCAAAACATCTCCCTTGTGCAATATCTAAAGGAAAAGGGGGGAAAGCAGAGGAATGCAGATCTTTGAGTTGATAAGAGTAGTGCAGTTGGAAAAATCTTCCCCCAAATAAGCTTCTAATTCAATTGGAAGATGATGTGTGGGTGGTGAGATAGACTGGCCAGCCTCGTCTCATCTCAGAATAAGAATCTTTGGTATTTGTGATAAGATAGCACAGTTCAATAATGGTTTAAGTACACATGTGGTCTCATTATCACCAATCTTTTCCTCGTTTCCATGACATTTTACGGGTTTTATAATGGTTAGCACTTCTTGAGCAAAACGCAAATTGACAAACCAACTTTTCTTAAAAAAAGTCAAACTACTGAAATCTTTTTTCACTTTGTGTATGTAAGTTTAAATTCTAACATATAGTGGGTCAAAAGTAGAATTGTTTTCACAACTCATTACAGATTCATAACTTTAACTGCTTCACGAAAATCATTCAAGACAAGGGTAATATAAGTTCCTATATCCCTGTAGCCTTAAATTCATTTATCTATTTTTTCCTTCTTGGAATGTGTCTAGTAATAGTGACACTGAATTCCCAGGGGAAAATATCCTAATTTTTTAGATGGAAATCCTTCAGTCATGCTTAATAAGAAGGTAGATTTTCACATTTTTTTTCTATTCTTTATTTAATTGACTCAGCAATCTAACTCAATTTTATAATAGCAATATAGATATTTTTAGTTAGCCATCTTTATTTCTTCTATATCACCTTCTATATATGCTTAGTCACTCAGTCATGTCCAATTCTTTGTGACCCTTTAGACCGTAGACCACTAGACACTTCTGCCCATGGGATTCTTCAGGAAAGAAAACGTTGGAGTGGGTTGCCATTTCCTTTTCCAGGTGATCTTTTTGACCCAAGGGATAGAACTTGCATCTCCTACTTCTCCTGCATCATAGGAGGATTCTTTACTGGCTGAGCCATCAGGGAAGCCCTATGTATGTATGTATGTATGTGTGTGTATATATATATGTATATGTATGCATAATATATATATAAGTATATAAACATTTTTAATATGGCATCTTTATTTTTATTTTATGAATCAAGCCTTTACACACTAACTTGGTATACTGCTTCATGTTTCAGAAATTCTATTATAAAATAATAGAACTCCATGTCCTATTACATTTGAAATCTTTGTAAGTTAACTAATTGTTCAGTTCAGTTCAGTTCAGTCACTCAGTCGTGTCCGACTCTTTGGGACACCATAGACTGCAGCACACCATGCCTCCCTGTCCATCACCAACTCCTGGAGTTGACTCAAACTCAGGTTCATTGAGCTGGTGATGTAATCCAACCGTCTCATCCTCTGTCGTCCCCTTCTCCCCTTGCCCTCAATCTTTCCCAGCATCAGGGCCCAGATAATCACCTAGAGCCAGACATCCTGGAATGTGAAGTCAAATGGGCCTTAGGAAGCATCACTATGAACAAAGCTAATGGAGGTGATGAAATTCCAGTTGAGCTATTTCAAATCCTAAAAAAAATAATGCTGTGAAAGTGCTGCACTCAATATGCCAGAAATTTGGAAAATTCAGCAGTGGTCACAGGACTGGAAAAGGTTAGTTTTCATTCCAGTCCAAAAGAAAGGCATGTCCCAAGGCAGTCCCAAAGAATGTTCAAAATACTGCACAATTGCACTCATCTCACACACTAATAAAGGAATGCTCAAAATTCTCCAATCCAGGCTTTAACAATACATGAACCATGAAATTCCAGATCTTCAAGCTGGTTTTAGAAAAGTCAAAGGAACCAGAGATCAAATTGCCAACATCCGCTGGATCATGGAAAAAGCAAGAGAGTTCCAGAAAAACATCTATTTCTGATTTATTGACTATGCCAATGCCTTTGACTGTGTGGATAACAATAAACTGTGGAAAATTCTGAAAGAGATGGGAATACCAGACCACCTGACCTTCCTCTTGAGAAATCTGTTATGCAGGTCAAGAAGCAACAGTTAGAACTGGACATGGAACAACAGACTGTTTCCAAATAGGAAAAGGAGTATTTCAAGGCTGTATATTGTCACTGTGCTTATTTAACTTATATGCAGAGTACATCATGAGAAATGATGGATGAAGCACAAGCTGGAATCAAGATTGCCAGGAGAAATATTAATAATCTCAGATATGCAGCAGAGAAGGCAATGGCAACCCACTCCAGTACTCTTGCCTGGAAAATCCCATGGACGGTGGAGTCTGGTAGGCTGCAGTCCCTGGGGTCGCTGTGAGTAAGACATGACTGAGTGGCTTCACTTTCACTTTTCACTTTCATGCATTGGAGAAGGAAATGGCAATCTGCTCTAGTGTTCTTGCCTGGAGAATCCCAGGGACAGGGGAGGCTGGTGGGCTGCCGTCTATGGGATCTCACAGAGTTGGACAAGACTGAAGCGACTTAGCCTCAGCAGCAGCAGATATGCAGATGACACCACCCTTATGGCAGAAAGGGAAGAAGAACTAAAAAGCCTCTTGATGAAAGTGAAAGAGGAGAGTGAAAAAGTTGGCTTAAAGCTCAACATTCAGAAAGCAAAGATCATGGCATCCAGTCCCATCACTTCATGGCAAATAGACAGGGAAATAATGGAAACGGTGAGAGACTTTATTTTCTTGAGCTCCAAAATCACTGAAGATGGTGACTGCAGCCATGAAATTAAAAGATGCTTTCTTCTTGGAAGAAAAGTTATGACCAACCTAGATAGCATATTAAAAAGCAGAGACTTTACTTTGCCAACAAAGGTCCATCTAGTCAAGGCTATGGTTTTTCCAGTAGTCATGTATGGACCTGAGAGGTGGACTATAAAGAAAGCTGAGCACTGAAGAATTGATGCTTTTCAACTGGGGTGTTAGAGAAGACTCTCAAGAGTCCCTTGGACAGCAAGAAGAGCCAACCAGTCCATCCTAAAGGAAATTAGTCCTGAATTTTCATTGGAAGGACTGATGTTGAAGTTGAAATTCCAATACTCTGACCACCTGATTCAAAGACTTGGCTCATTTGAAAAACTAATTGTGCATCTCATAATTAATATAAAAGTTAAATCAATCATTAGCAAAAGACAACTGCATTTAAGGTGGTAATAATTGTAGCCCAACCTTGCAATCTTTTTTTGTGTGTGTGAGAAAATGAATATGAAACAGTTTTAAGTTAGGCTTTATTAGACCAGAGCTATAGTCCAGTCTTTTTGTCTCCAAGTAGAATCTCCCTTGCATTAGATAGAACAATAAATTAGAATTTAACTTAAATAATGCTAATTTCTCCTTCTATCTGGTTAGATAATTATGACTTTGTCTTTCTATATCAAAAATCCTGTTTCTCGTGTTTCTTTGTAAGAACAATCTAATGCACATAACTCTTTTGCATCCTAAAAATGTCCAATATATTTTCACTTATCCAGTTGATGATAAAGAGTAAAAAGTGTATAAACATTACATTTTCTAGTCTTTCCTGCCAAACTACATCAGCCAGCAATTACTTCTGATCTTAAAGATCCTGATCTTTGCTCATTTACCAGGGTCTGTCTCCTAAGCACCTTGGTATGTGAGATGAATGCAAATCACACTAGCACTAACAATCTCACTCTTTCCTCTTCTGCTGTCTGAAGATGATTTCATGTACGCTGCTATTAGGCTGGCTTTTGAGCAGTGTTTCTGAATGATGCAACCTGTCAATCTTCCTCGTAGAGCTGGCTAGAGGGTATGATGAGCTGATCTCAAAGAAGCAAAAGACTTTGTTTTGATCACTGGAGGAAGGAGATCTGCCACTGGCTTTATTGTAATCTTACTCCCGCACCTGGCAAATCCAGACATTATAGAGAATTATTGTTCGGCAAAGCAGAGGAAGAGCAAGTAATGTGATTTTTGTCTTTTTATATTTTTCTTCAGAGACCCAGTAAAGTTGAAGGCTGTGATTTAGAGGAATTTGTTAATTTTCCACATGCCATTCCAAAGCAGTACTGTCATTATCAGAACCTTCAGCTTTGTTTACTCTCCAGGACTCTTTTGTTTTCAACAATCCTCCTTACTTGCAGTCACCATGTTAATGAAATTAGGAGTTGGTTTCACAGTTTTTCTTTTTTAATCCAAATCAACGAGGCAATAAAAGCAGTGTATGGCATGTATCAGCAGCAGAACTGGGCTGAGGGCCTGAAGAATTGGGTTTTCATGACACTGCCATTAATTTTAGGTAACTTTAAATAAGTCATTCCTGCTCTAAGGTCTTTTTGTTTTCTTTTTTAAATAAAAACAGCAAGGAAACTCATTTTGCATGGAAACTCATTTTGCATGGGTGGCTTTTGACCATGACTCAGCAGAATTTCTTTGGGCTCTTGTTAACAGGACAGGCACCAAGAAAAACCCATGGGGAGTCTAACATAGCAACTTGGAAGTGAAATGAGAGAACGTACATGTTTAGTGTGCTTCCAAAGTGATTCTGATGCAGTAAGTCTATAGATGGACACTTGAGAACTATTAGTGTGCTGATTCTCATGATCCCTTTAATTTCTAGATGCAATCCTTTTGCAAGATAGATCATGCACATTAGGAATACCTAGTACACTTTTGAAAGGTTACGGGTATTAGAAACCACTCCTAGGCATTGTGCTATAATTGGTCTGGAGTAGAAACTGAGTGAAAAGTGTGTTAGTTGCTCAGTTGTGTCTGACTCTTTGCTCCTCTGTCCATGGGATTCTCCAGGCAAGAATACTGGAGTGTGTTGCCATTCCCTTCTCCAGGATATCTTTCCTGGAGATCAAACCCTGATCTCCCACACTGCAGGCATATTCTTTACCATCTGAGCCACCAGGGATTCCCAGAAGTGACTCTAATGCATGGGCAAGGAGAAGACCCATTCCTTTAAGGTTTTTCCTGGAATTCATCTCCAAATTATTAAGGGCTTATTATATGCTCTTTGTCTGCCACTCTGTACACACTTTCTGGAAAAGTGTGGATATTGTACTAGTACTAAATTTGGCTACGCACACAAAAGGAAACTGAGGCTTACAGAGGCCAATTAACTTGCCAAAGGTCAAATAGTTCATGAAAGGAAGAAGAAAGATTATATCTTGATCATCTGCTCCTGAGTTCCTTCCAGAAAAACACACTGCTTTTCACTAGCTTATGGAATGTCTATAATATATTGACATCAGAATTCGGCTAACTAATCAAATTTGGCCAGATTCCCAATTTTACTAACTCCTAGAATGATTAAAAGAGTTTCTTCGTGGGAAACAAATCTACTACAATCCATCAGGGGACTCAATTTCATGTGCTATCTTGGGTCAAATTCAACTGGCATAGTTATGGAAATAAATCCTAGCACATTTATTGAGAGCCCCCTATCCACGACCCATAGCCAAATTTAGTACTAGTACAACATCCACGGGTTTGAAATCAATCTTTGAGACCCAAAGCAATTAAGAAATTGCCAGAAATTTTTGGAATAAATCATGCTGATTCTGTTTTAGGAAGCACCCTAGTTAGACATTTTAATTAACTCCAACTACAGGTCAATAAGGCACTTGAAGGAAAGCCAACAGTTAGGTTCTCAAAAATGCGAATTTCCTTCTTCTGAAATAAACATTTCCAGTTCAAAGTGTTGTAATGTGACCAGGTGCTCAAGTTATAATGTCTCTGAGGTATTTCTTACATTTCCTCAGGAAGTTATCCTATAAGTGTGATAAAATTTCACATGTGGAAAAGTGGAATTATTGCCCAAGACTTATTATATAGTCGCTGAAAATACTCTAAGAAGCTTGTGAAATATACCTCTTAGGATATTTATTCTGCAGGTATTCAGTTTACTTGTTCAATTTGAAGATCAATGTCAAACCCTAGGTTTCAAACACTGTACATTTAAGATGACGTTGTTCATTCACTTCAGTCTTGTCCAACTCTTTGAGACCCCATGGACTGTAACCTGTCAGGCTCCTTTGTCCATGGGATTCTCCAGACAAGAATACTGGACTAGGAGTGAAAAAGAACACTGAAGTAGGTTGCCACTGTTCTTTCTCCTGGGGATCTTTCCAGATCAGGAATTGAACCTGCGTCTCCTGCATTAGCAGGTAGATTCTTTACCATTGCACCACCAGGGAAGCCCACCTTAAAATGCAGAAGGTAAATACCTCTAGGCATGGGATTATTGATTCCTGATGAAATTTACATGTCAGTGGGACACTATTCACAATCTTTGTCTGAATGTAAGGCTATGTTTACTACTTTTTTGTTGTTGTCGTTAGAATTAGTAAATCTATCTCAACCTCTGGGCTTCCCAGGTGGCACTCTTGGTAAAGAACCCTGCTGCCAATACAGGAGACATAAGAGATAGGGGTTCAATCCCTGGGTGGGAAAAATCCCCTGGAGAAGGGCATGGTGAACGATTCTAGGATTCTTGCCTGCAGAATCCCATGGACAGAGGAGCACAGCAGGCTGCAGTCCACCGTGTTGCAAAGTGTCGGGCTTGGCTAAAGCAATTTAGCACGCATGCGTGCCTAAACCTCTACTTCGTGGTTTCTTGCTCACATTTGGTTTGTTCTACTGTACTGAATTTCTAACCTCGATCTACTACTGGATCCTCCTTTATACCAGGCTCTGTTAATTCACCAATAACTTTTTCAGGGTCTAATCTCATCTTGGTTGTAGTTATTCCAGCTACAGGTAGGTGCTAAAAGAACTAACTGAAATTCTCTACTCAACATTATTTATAAGAACCATGAAGGTGGCTTGTACCTGAATTACCTCGAGCGGATGGGCTCTTACTTTAATGAACTGGTCCACCATCCATCATTCCAACAAAAGATCCCCCAAACCATCTCCAAAACAGGCTTTCACAAGCCTTGGTAATCCTAAGTCTGACTGTGTCTTGGCGATTCTTCTTGTGATTTCCTGAGACCTATTTTATTGAAAAATCTCCTTTTACCCCTATATTTCACTGTGCTTTGAACAGGCGCCATTCTGTCATCTTTACTGGATTCCAGCTGACTCTCCCCTTGCTTCAGAGAGACAATTTGCTGCCCAGAGAATTAATGAAGAATGCTGAATGTCAGCCTAGTGTGTATCTTAAATGGCATTTGAGTTATTGGGGTTTTATCTGGAGCAAATGTTCTGCAAAATATCCTTGTTTACTGACTGGACAGAATAGAAATAGAGTAAAATAAACTTGCGGTTACTTTACTGGTCAAAGTAAACTGGTAAACTGTCTTTTAAAACACAGATAATGTTATCACAGTTTTTGAGGTTAATTAGCATTTTTCCTTTTTACTAGTCTACTAGAACACAAAGGAAAAATTCTGTTACAAACATGTTTTGGTTCATAGTAGCTGTGTGCTGCAGATGAGTGATGATTTTAAATTTTTCATTCTCAAACCTAGGACAAAAGAGAAGTGGTAACCAGGGTATTTTATTTGATTATAAGTAACCTACACACAACACTATACAGTATACTATATAGGCTAATAAAGGCTGAACAGGACATTGCAAGTTGACTAGTTTTAAGGGTTTATGATGTAGCCTTCAACATTATTGTGTCAGAATTACACCTTCTATGAATGAAAAATAAAACACGTAATTGGTTTGACTCTAGTGGCTACTGATCAAACTGATACTTGAACTTCAGCCATTCAGTCTGGTAAAACAGTGATTCTTTAGGCTTGTGGAATAACGCAGCATTTTATACAGTAAAGTTTCAGTTCAGTTCGGTTCAGTCGCTCAGTTGTGTCCAACTTTTTGTGACCCCATAATCGCAGCATGCCAGGCCTCCCTAAAGTTTAAAATTAGGCAAAAACGTTGTTTATGTGTTCATCTTCCCACTTGAGGAATGAAAATCTGTGACAACTGTCAGTTGCTTCCCCCCTTATTCACTTTAGTATATTTGAAAGATTCTTTAACTTGGAATTTATAAAGAAAACAGAAAGGAGAACTAAAATCACACATACATTAATACATATAGCTATATCTAAACTATGTACATTCTATTAATCAATTCACATAAGATTAAAATTATATACAAGTTAAAAAATTATATAGATAGATAAATAGATAGACAGCTGTGTGTTTGTGTTCAGTCGCCTCAGTCATGTCCAACTCTTTTGGACAGATAGATAGTCTAAATGGTTCAATTACATGGGTCTTATAATACAAAAAATATTTGGGTAACAGGCTCTCACTAAGAGAATCTGCTAGATGTTGGATTTTCAGCCTCCAGAGGTGTAAGAAATAAACTTATTATTTACAAGCCACTCAGTCTATTTTGTTACAGCAGCCAGAACAGACCAAGACACCACAGCGAAATTGACAAGGGCAAAGAGCACGCACACCGTATCAGCTAGGACTCTGCTCGTTGGCCGAAAACGCGTGGACGGTCCAGGGATGCAGTTTATTAGGGTGATTGATTGCCTTCAGCACTGGTTGGAGCTGCTTCCTATAAGCATCTGCAGGAGGCCAGCTTCTGCTCTGGGAACCAGGCTGTGAGAGTTGAGCCTCAATCAAGCCAATCTTCACATTTCAGTGTTCACTGTTCATTTTCTCTTTAAATCATCTCAACAGCATAAGGAGAGATGCTCTCTTTGTAGTTATTTCTACACAGCTATTAATAGATGTATAAGGAATTGGAATATTCTTGAAAGGTATTTCAGAAACATTCAAAGAGAAATGTGAATTTGAACCCAGTTCTCCAATAATATGACCCGCGCAGTAAGCTTCTTTAATTTTGGTAGCGACTACATTTCTATCTTAGCAAACATTCAGGAAACAAAAGTGTTTGAATCATTTATAATGGGTTTCATTCTTGTTTTCATGAATGTGCTGAATCTGTCTCCTACCTTTTCCTTCAAAATATAGCTAGATAATTACAAGTATAAATAAAATACATATAATAGATATAGACATGCTCATATATACAGGTAACACGTATAACATATGTTTCTGAGAGAGATGCATAAACAGTAATTTGGTGATGAACTTCTTCCAACCCACCCTGAATCAACAACTTCTAGAGGAAAAATAACTCCTGGTATAAGAGATAATAAAAGAGATGCCGCTAGTCTATCATTATCTTCATCAGCTTGGCATTCTCTGGGGCCCTCAGTGTTAGTCTGAGATAGTTCTTCACAATGCATGCAAATTGTGCCATCATTCCTATGACAAAGCTTTTCTCTTAGGTGACTTTCTCATAGAAGATCTCTCTCTCTTCCTCAATCTGTGTGTGTTTTCTTTTTTCTCTCTCTCCTTTCCCTCGATAAAATTTTCAGTGGTAAGGACAAGATTTGAAGGGGAGAAGGTCAAAATGCATTGGAAAGCAACTCTTGTTTTCTACCTGAAAATCTTTGGTGGGAAAAACTTTCCTGGCTGAGGCCAAGAGATGATTTCATATGAAAATACAAAAACAAACAAACAAAAAACCTAAAACCTTCTACTCTGTTGATGACTTCACAATTTTGGTGGGCTTCCCTGGTGGCTCAGACAGTAAGGAATCCACCTGCAATGTGGGAGACCTGGGTTCAATCTCTGGGTCGGGAAGATCCCCTGAAGGAGGGTATGGCAATCCACTCCAGTATTCTTGCCTGGAGAATCCTCAAGGACAGAGGAGCCTGGAGGTCTACAGTCCACAGGGTCACACAGAGTCGGACATGACTGATGGAACTTAGCTTCAATCAGGTTTACCTGATTTTTTTTCAAATTTCAAATATCTTATTTTCTTATTCATACAGTATGAAGTTTCCTAAAGATCCGACAACATGATGTTTCATGCGGAAGAAAAGCTAAACATTCAACACAAACCATGGTTTATGGTTTATGTTTACCTGATTTTGACATATTTTCAGAAAGTGGGTATTTTTTTCCTTGGTTTGTTTGTATGTTTTCTTTATTAGCTCCAGGTTTCAGTTTCCATAAGTGTCAGCTTGGTTGACATCAAAGCAAGAGGCTCCTACTAAACTATACACAAAGCCACATTTGATGCCAGCCAGGCAAGGTAGAAAAGTCTGAACCACATTTTCTTTCTGCATGTTGGGTTTTGCTGACATTCCTTCCAGGAGCACAGTTAGCAGAGATTAGCTCAAGTAACCAAGGAAAAGAAAAGACAGTTCCAGCCCGCTTCTTCTGTCTGCTTGTGAGATGAAAAAACGCAGCTGTCCACTGCTGGTCATTTACATCATGTCTTCGATATGAGGGCACCTACACAGACTATGCAATTCACCCCGTCTTCCATGGTCAGTACACAACTGTCCCCAACACTCTTTCCCTCAATGCCTGAAACCTCCAGGGACATTTACAAACCATTTTGAGTTCATTTTGTGACAAACATCCTTCCTCACCCCAGCTCTTTTCTGAGTACACTTGACTCCTAAGCTGAGAATGTATGACCCTGTTCCGCCTGCTCCCTTAGCCTGTCCCAGACCCACATAATTATTATGTTAATCATCGCTGCATGTTAAAGCGGTCTCTGACTCTCTAAATGTCTTATCCCTTTGTCTGTTGACAACAAGATTATATATATAGCCTGAGAAAGGCCCTTCATCTTACAGATGAAGAAAACTATAGGACAGCTACACAGAGCAATCTAAAACCCAGGTGACGATGGGACCAGATCCTTCTTAAGAACCTGAATTGTAAGCCTGCTAGGATTCAATGTCACCGGAAAGTAGTCAATTACACAGGCACGGTTCGTTCTGTGTGTTTCGATTTATTTTAAATGACCTGCATTCTCTTTTCATGCTGATACCATTCTCTTCAAAAATGACTCAGAATATTTCATTTGCTCCTGTTAACGTTGATTCTCTGCAAAATACATCATCATTCAGCTGAAATCAGCTTTTTGACAATGCCCTTCCCTTTCTGACTGTCACTATGACTTAGCTGGGTAATTCCAAACCGCAGTCCTTATCTATTTGTTCAGGTTTTCCTTTCTTTTTATCCGTCTTGTCAGAAGAAAAAGATTTTTTTTTTTTTTTCATAAATCTCTTTTCTGTTTTACCTGATTGCTGCTTACACTTCATATCTGATCCCTGTCAGCCTTCTGGTCAGTGTGTCCTTTTCTGTCAACAGTGGGATTATCTATCATCCAGAAAAACAATTTTACATTTCCTCAGGTTTTCTACTTTGTTCAGTGAGTTGACTCAAAGTATCCTTCTTTTAAAAAAATTATATACATAGCTTTGCTGGTTTTTCAAATAAAATATTTGCTAGCATAGTGCTGTTTATGTCAGCACTGTCATAGGTTGACAATCAAATGTCATAGGCTATGACCATACAAGTTGTTCAGTATATTGATATTTTAAATTTACAAGCTCTGTCCTAATGTATATTTCCAGAGTACATTTACCTGCATTATTACATTTGTTCATCACAGGATCCCACATGTTAATCAGATAGGCATTGTTATAAGCCATTATAGCTGTGAAAGTTCTCAGAGAATTTTTAAGTGACAAAGTCAAAGTTAGCCAACAAAAAGCCAAAAGGATCCATAAAAAAAGAACAAAATTTTGCCATTTGCATCAATGTGGATGGACTTGGAGGGCATTACGCCAAGTGAAATGTGTCAAAGACAACTTGCATGTGGAATCTAAAAAGTACAGTTCAGTCCAGTTCAGTCGCTCAGTCGTGTCCGACTCTCTGTGACCCCATGAATCGCAGCACGCCAGGCCTCCCTGTCCATCACCAACTCCCAGAGTTCACTCAGACTCACGTCCATCGAGTCCATGATGCCATCCAACCATCTCATCCTCTGTCGTCCCCTTCTCCTCCTGCCCCCAATCCCTCCCAGCATCAGAGTCTTTTCCAATGAATCAACTCTTTGCATGAGATGGCCAAAGTACTGGAGTTTCAGCTTTAGTATCATTCCTTCCAAAGAATACCCAAGACTGATCTCCTTTACAATGGACTGGTTGGATCTCCTTCCAGTCCAAGGGATTCTCAAGAATCTTCTCCAACACCACAGTTCAAAAGCATCAATTCTTCAGTGCTAAGCTTTCTTCACAGTCCAACTCTCGCATCCATACATGACCACTGGAAAAACCATAGCCTTGACTAGACAGAACTTTGTGGCAAAGTAATGTCTCTGCTTTTGAGTATGCTATCTAGGTTGGTCATAACTTTTCTTCCAAGGAGTAAGCATCTTTTAATTTCATGGCTGCAATCACCATCTGCAGTGATTTTGTACGAGACTAGTAAATACAATAAAAAAGAAGCCTCACAGATACTGAGAACAGACTAGGGGTTACCAGTGAGGAGAAGAGCAGATTTTTTTGTGTTAAAAAATATATAAAATAAAATTTTATGAACATGAGCTCTCTTTATGTGCTTCACATTGCTTGTACTGAAGCTGAGTTTTTAATTAATAAATATAGACCTTTATTGTCATTATTATATTATTAATCATTATTATTAGAGTTTCCCTGATGGTTCAGCAATAAAGAATCTGCCTGCAGTGCAGGAGAAATAGCAGACACAGGTTGGATCCCTGAGTTGGAAAGATCCCCTGGAGAAGAAAATGGTAACCCACTCCAGTATTCTTGCCTAAAAAATCTCATGGACAGAGGAGCCTAGTGGGCTACAGTCCAAAAGGTCACAAAGAGTTGGACATGACTGAGTGAACACACACACAATAGTTATTATTGATTACATAGGTTATATTTTATTGAGCATTAATAAAATATTAATAGTATTAATAATAAGTAGCATTAATATGAGCTGCATTATTTAAGTAATCAATTTCATAACACTAAATATATATGCTGTCTCCAGCTTTTGTTCTTATAGTGAATACTGCTTTTCATTTTCATACATAATATTCTCTACTTAAAAAACTTCTTTCAATTAAATTTTTCTTTAAATATTATTGTAATCTATTCTTTCCTATGGTGACATTCCACAGCAGACAAGAAAGGCCTACTTCCTTCTGTACCAATATTCTCAGAGTAAAAGTATATTGTTTACCTGAATGCTGGACACATTTTTGTAGTAGTAGCAGTAGCAAGAGTCTTTCCTTTGCAAATACACATTCATGTGGAAAACACAATTCTCAATAATTTTTAAAATTTAGGGGGTTCCTTGGTGGCCTACTGGTTAGAATTCCAAGGTTTCACTGTCATGGCCCAGGCTCAATCCATGATTGGGGAACTGAGATCCCACAACCCATGTGGCACAGTCAAAAAAAAAAAAATTAACTTTATTTTCTAGCAAATATAATCAGAAAGTGTTAGTTTGTTCTGAAAACATAGACAATATTCATAAAGTTTGTTTCTTTCTCTCTTTGTCAATAGTGGCTTTCTTCCTTCATTCTAAATTCCCCCTAAACCCTATTTGTATCGACTAGTGACTTTACACTCACTCCCATATCACCATCCATATCTACTTATTTCATCACCATCACTAAGTTTCATTCTCTTTCAGTGTGATTCAATTCAAAGTTTCTGGATAGGTCTCATTTCTCTCCAGGCACAGCCAAGACCCAGGAAACGTAACGGCAAAGGTAAGACTCTTCTTAACAGTTGGGAGCATCAGAGAATGAGAAATTCACATATTAAAATGTTCATTTCTCTTCTATACAACATTTAAAATATTTTCCTAACGATATCATGCTGTGGAGGTTGGAAAATATGAAGTTATTTCAGAGACATAGAGAAATCTGATGTAGAAGCTTGAGATGAATTATAGGATAATACTGTGTACAAGGTATATACTCCCTTGAGTACACTAAGATAAAACCGAACAACCAACTAGAGCAATTTTATAGTTGGGGAAACATTTCTGCTTAGTTATAGAACTGGAAAGTACTGGAGATAAAAAAAAACCGTGCATTTCACAAACAATTTGGGTCCTTATTAGTGGAAGGAAGGAAAGGAGGGAGGGAAAAGAAATGCCCAAGAAAAGGTGAAGAAAGTTACTGAAAATTATTTATATCTTCCATATTCTCCTCTCTCCCCTCCCTTAAGTCTTTCTAAGAAGTAATTTCCATATACAATCTATTAAAAAGTCAGTGACTAAGCAGTGAAGTATCTTTATGTGAATCTGAGATTCTTGAATTCAGTTCCTATTTGGGTTTCTCTTAAAAGTACAAATCACGGGACTAAATCCTTTAAACAGTTGACAGCTGTAGAACTATACATCTCTATTCTTGGGAGAGTTGAAAGGATACGACAGAAGTCAAAACAAGTTATAAATTATAATAAAAATCTATTTGAAATTTGGTTTTCCTGCAATCCTATCTATCTTGACTTCAGCTAAAAATTGGGAAGTAAATATCTATAGAGACCTTTCACAGGAAAGCAAATGATGTGCTCCAAACATTGAGCACTAGATATCAAGGACTTCTACATTGTATGTATTCTGAGCCTATTTATACATACTTTAGGCAAATGTTTAATAAAAGCTATAATATAATTAAGTTCTTAGCAAATTAGTAGTGATGACAGAACCTATTTGTATATTCTTAGAGCAACTTTGTAACATAACACTAGAAAAACTTATATCAATAGTGATTTACTAAGCCACCAGGAAAGCTAATAAATTACCATTTTTTAAATTTCAAAAGTCATAGAAATATGTTATCTATTTTAGAAATATTTTTATCTACAATGGTTAAAATAAGACAAGTTTAAGGCAAAAAGGAGTAAATCTCCAGCTAGCCAGAAAGCTGGGCTTAACAGAATAAATTATTTCCCACAGGTTTTGAAAAGCAGAGCTTTTATTCAATGGAAAAGAATCTGAATAACAATAAAGTAATAATATGCCACAAGGTAAAACATGATTAAATGTTTGAATGAAATATATAGGAAATTGCTCTTGGAGCTCAGAAAAGCTTCCGTGATGGAAAGTTGACACTTCTGAGGGTTTTCAACTGGGCATTGATGGATAGAGAAGATTTAGATAGGCAAATAAGAAAGGGAAAACTCAATAGGAGATTCAAATTGCTGATGCCCTATTGAGAATAATAAATGTGTTGTATATTTAAGGGGGAATTCAAGAGTTAAGGGAAGAAACTGATGGAACGAGTATTCATATGCAGGGATGATGAAATTTAAGAATCGTGGTGAAGAGTTTTTGAAATGTAAGGTTGATATCCTTTGTATTTCAGCACTTGGGAATAAGAAATTATTCAATACTTGTTTTAAAGAGAAATTAAACAAAAATAGTATTGGAAGAGTTGGATGTGGCCTCACTATTTAGGATAGCTTATTTGCTTGCTAAATCGTTCAGTTGTTTCTGAACACTATGGACTGTAGCCCGCCAGGCTCCTCTGTCCATGGGATTCTCCAGGCAAGAATACTGGAGTGGGTTGCCATGCCCTTCTCCAGAGGATCTTCCCAACCCAGGGATCGAACCTGTGTCTCTAATGTCTTCTGCATTGGCAAAGGAGTTCTTTAACACTAGCTCCACCTGGGAATCCCACCTTTAGGATAGCAAGTATTAGTCACTCAGTTGTGTCAGACTCTTTGTGACCATATGGACTTAACTTGCCAGGCTCCTCTGTCCATGGGATTCTTCAGGCAAGAATACTGGAGTGGGTTGCCATTTCCTTCTCCAATTTAGGATAAAGAGAAACTTAATTGGGATGAAATGTAGAAAAAAAAGAATGGCAAAGAGAAAACCATAAATAAAGATATTAATAAAAATCCAGACATGAACTTAACAGTGCCAGCAGGAATGGAAAGGAAGGAGACTTCAACCCACAGAGGTGACCCCATTTGTTTTGCAATAAGGACCCTTAGGGAAGGGAAGACAGGTAACTCGTGCAAGGTCACACCCCTAGTTAATGCTGAAACCAGGACTTCCTGCTTCTCAGTCCGAGGATATTTTCTATTATAATAACTATTTAAATTATGCTTCTTTAATTTTTTCTACAAGGCATTAGCCTTCAGAAACTAGGCTAGAAGCCAAGAATTTGAGATTTCATTTCCCAGTCTACCCAGAATGGTTCTCTTATTGTCAATTAACCTGACTGTGCCTTTCTCTTACTCCTCTTAAATTAAGATACTGAGAATGTTTCTGCCAGATAATATCTGTTGAGAAGAAATGCTGTTCTAAGAATGAGGCTGTGTAAATGTGACTTGAAAATATAGCATGTTATAAAATACACAGAAGTCAGCCAATTTTCTTCATGTTGTGATGGATTTTGGCATGGATATCATGGAAGGAGATGTGTGTTATTCACCAAAAAATGTGGTTTTCATATATATAATTTCAATTTAATCTCTAAGGGAATTTAGGTTTCCACTGAGCCAGCAATAAACTTTCACTTAAAAATATTTAGAAAAGGAATATATATAATTAAAAAGAGCAGAAAGGGATTTTCTCCAGACTATTTCCGATCTTAATTACCTGGGAACAATTACCTTTTCTTTTCTTCCTTTTTGTACTTTTCTGTTCATTTGGCTTAGCGCTGAGTCAGCAATGACCATTTTATGAAACTCAAATGAGTCTGTTTTCTTTCCTAAGTTAACAATGTCTTTAACACACAATTCAACAACACCAAGGCATTTTATTCTTTTTAGCAATTTGTTAAGGATTTTATTTTGATGGGATTTTATTTGTGTAATATAACACATCCTTCTCAAGGAATTATGTTTTGTTTCCCTTCAATTTCACTGTTCAGTCGCTCAGTCATGTTGGACTCTTTGTAATCCCATTGATTGTTGCTTACCAGGCTCCTCTGTCCGTGGGATTCTCCAGGAAAGAATACTGGAGTGGGTTGCCATTTCCTCCTCCAGGGGATCTTCCCAACCCAGGGATCAAACCCTCATCTCCTATTTAACCTCGATTATTTCCAAGATCTTTCCCCAGGATTCCCTGTTGGCCTTGACCTCCTTTTATATTTATGCTTTCATTTGGTAATACTGTTAGGTTTGGGGACTGATTTTGTATACCCTAATTCCCCAAATCACCCCTGAAAAGTGGGTATTTCTTTTGTACCTTCATGATAATCCTCACGTAAAGTACAAGGCTGACTATCTGAAAAAACAAACAAAAAAGGTCAGCAAGATGAACTTCAACAGCCTTTTCTCTGTTTTCTTTTTTTTTTAAAGCCATGTTTTCTTCCTAGGTGCTGTGTTCCTTTAATGGAGTTTTCAATTTATTTGATGCTTCTGTCTTTTTTGTGATCTGGAAATAGGCAGTATGAAATAAAAAAAAGCAGAGATTCCTATTAGAGCAACATATCCAGACACTGTGGGCATTATTGAACTCTGCTACAGTTTCAAGTCCTAACCTTTATTATTTTTGCCACATTTGTGGGTTTGGTGCTTAATTATCTCGAAAAGTTCAATACAAAGAAAGAGATAACTTGACAGGTAGACAGAGCAGAGCAATGGAAAATCTCAGAGCAGGTGGAATTAGAGAAATGAGCCAACAAGTGAATGGCGGTGCCTGGGTAATCTATCAGCAGATAACAGAGCCCTGGGCACCTGCCTGCGTCATTGGAACCGGAAGGGCGAGATCTGCGGGCCAGCAAAAGGGGCTACTGGTATGGACATGTAGGCCTCACACAACAGCTCATCAAAGATAAAAACACACAGAGGTGGCCAAGAATCCAGGCACCAGAAGAATATTATTAATGGTTAGCATGGGTCTTCAGAATCTGAAGGTCAGCATTCCTAGGTGTAGAATTTGGGTCTGATATTTTTGATGATTCTCAGCCATGGGAATGTGACAGAGAAATCCTCAATGTGAAACTCTTCAGCATTTTCTCTTTTCCTGAGATCAAGATTGATCTCATATCTGGGAAATCCCATGGACAGAGGAGCCTGGCGGACTATACTTCATGGGGTCGCAAAATAGTCAGATGCAAGACTTAGTGATAAGACAACAGCAACAACTGGGGCCAGTCAAAGGCTTCAAATGGGTCAAAAGGTCCTAAAAGTAGCCAGGAAAGGATGGAGACGTGACCACCATGATAGTGCTTGAGAAAAGTATCCAATATAAACAAAAAGCAACAACAGATGGAAGGATAAACTATGGAACAAAGTCAGAGTATAAACAAGCCCCCAGGGTCAGGTTAAAATATAGAAAATATTAAATATCAGGGAGCCATTCTGGAGTTTCTCTGGTGAAAAACCACAACCATTCCCAATTAGTCTTTATATCGCAAAGACTACAGTTTGTTGGATAAAACATAATATTCCTTTCAATCCAGCCGTGCTTCAGAAGTAGCCTGTTCTCTGAAGCAGTGCTGTCAGTGTTGGGGTCGAGAAGACTCCCCTACAATCATCTTTGCCTGAGTCCCCCATCCCCCTGCTTCCCTGGTGGCTCAGTGATAAAGAATCCGGCTGCAATGCGGGAAACATGGCTTTGATCCCTGGCTTGGGAAGATCCCCTGGAGAAGGAAATGGCGACTGGCTCCAGTATTCTTGCCTGGAAAATTCTGTGGACAGAGGAGTCTTCGGGCTATAATCCATGGAGTCTCAAGAGTCAGAAACCACTTAGTGACTAAGCTTAGTGACTAAACTAAGCTAATGAAAACCTACTGTATAGTTCTGGGAAATCTACTCAGTGCTCTGTCATGACCGAGAGGGGAAGGAAATCCAAAAAAGAGGGGATATCTGTACATGTATAGCTGATTCACCTTGTTATATAGTAGAAACTAATACAACATCATAAAGCAACTGTAGTCCAATAAAAATCAATTTTAAAAAGATACAAAGCAATGGTTAGAAGTGCAGATTCTGAAATCCAACTCACGAGTTCAAACCTGAGCCCTGCCACTTGCTATCTCTGTGACTTACAACAAGTTATTTAACCAGACTACACCTTAACTTCTTCATTCTTAGGGATAATAGTTCTTATCTCATGGCATTGACATGAGGCTTGGTTACATGGATCCAGACTGAGCACTACCAAACCAAGTGGCACTAAAGGCCTTTACTGTGTTAGCTGTATTTTATAGTAATCAAGCAATCATTTTGTCTTGCTTTGGCTTCCTGCATATATTTCCCTACTGAACAAAAATGAATGAACCATGGATAAGATTAATTCCGGTTGGCTTGGCAGCTATGTCTCCATTGTACTTTAATCCACTTACTCCTCGGGCATATGTCTGTTTTGTGTGAATAGGATAACGGTGCTTTTGAGGAAACTGAATAAAAACATGCCACGTAAAATTTCTAAACTTGCAGAGCTGAAAAATAAGATGCTTTTCAGTGGGGTGAAAACAACCTGGAAGACGGGGCCCCGAAATGGCAGTGATAATAACGTGCAGACTGCTATTCTATTTTCGATGCTGAGAATCTCATATCCTTTTTATAATCTTCTTATTAAAAAACACTTATTAGGTCTCAGGAAACACTCCCTTTGAAAGGCCCTTTAAGCCCAAAGACCCACAGTAAGCAGGATGGAGGTCTGGTTCTGTAATTCTGAGTCTGGTTCTGTCACGGACCCTCACGTGGGCCATCTAACCTCTACCCTGCTTCATTAACTTTCCTGACAGTTGCAGGACACCCCACAGGAACACTTAGCAGCTGGGCATTCTGCCCTGATCAAACCATAGCTCTTTCTTTACTGGATCACAGTTGCAAGATACTAAACCTAGATGTCTTCTTAAGTGCAAATGATTACTGGCAAATGAGTTCAGTTCAGTTCAGTTCAGTTCAGTCGCTCAGTCGTGTCCGACTCTTTGCGGCCCCATGAATCGCAGCATGCCAGGCCTCCCTGTTCATTACCATCTCTCAGAGTTCACTCAGACTCACGTCCATCGAGTCAGGGATGCTATCCAGCCATCTCATCCTCGGTCGTCCCCTTCTTCTCCTGCCCCCAATCCCTCCCAGCATCAGAGTCTTTTCCAATGAGTCAACTCTTCACATAAGGTGGCCAAAGTACTGAAGTTTCAGCTTTAGCATCATTCCTTCCAAGAAATCCCAGGGTTGATCTCCTTCAGAATGGACTGGTTGGATCTCCTTGCAGTCCAAGGGACTCTCAAGAGTCTTCTCCAACACCACAGTTCAAAAGCATCAATTCT